>JACCIX010001280.1:10000-172895 GCA_025506515.1 Flaveria trinervia
TTGACATCCCTTCCCTTTCCCTCCATTCTCAGTTTAAGTTAAGGTTTATTTTGAAAATATACTCATTTCAATTAAACTTTGGCTCTGATTTACAACTGCCCAATCATTGCACATAAAACATATATCCTTATCTTTAACATTCATAAAACATTACAGCAGAAACATAAAACTCACTTTCATATCATTACAAATGATTTTACAAGTTAATACAAGTGTTCATTTCCAAATATTATTCATTCGCATTACAATGCAAAAACATTATCAAAAGATTTCCATCCAAATTCCGACTTGCCGGCCCTTGCCATCCTCAGCAATCATTACCTACCAACTGGAAACACATAAAAGTCAGCGTTGCTTAGTGAGTTCTAGTTTTATAATAAAATATACTTTTCTTTCATTAGAAACTTCATTTACTTTCATGCAATCATACATCATACGTACACATAGATAATAGTTATTATCTTCATCGTTCATTAACTTCCATTCATTCATTCATTCATTCTTACTTTCATTCATTTGTTCGTCATTATATCTTTTCCTTCCTTAAAACCATGAACTTTACCCTTCATGTTCCTGGTACTGGACCTATGCCTATCATAGACTTTCATTCACGGTGCACAGCACCTCTGGCCACAATACCTAAGATAAAGTTCACGTATACCATTGTCATGTGCTATGCCCTTCATGCTCATGGTATTGGACCTAAGCCTATCATAGACCTTCGTTGCTAGTGCACAACACCTCTGGCCATAGTACCTAAGGCAAGCAACAATGGTTCCATATAATGGTCAATCATACAGAAAGACCCCGATGTGCATCCTCACGGGGTAGCGAACCCGCACATCATTGGGCTAACACCTTACCAAGGGGCGTGTCCCGACATACAATGCTTGCAAGACTTTCATCATTCATTAATGCATGCATTCATCACGTTCCTCTTTTCATTATCTTTCACTTTACCTTACATAATACTATCATTTCATTCATTAAAATTCAACATAAAGCCATGGGAAAGATAAACATCCATCATAATAAGGAACATCAACATACACAGTCATCATCCTTATACAGGGCAACATCATACATACATAACATACATCATGCATAATCATGAAACAACATCATCATGCCCAACATAGCCTCTAAGGTCTCAACAGTCACCTTACATGAACTTACGGGAACTTCCACATCAAAACTTACATATGAACTTTCCCCCGAAGTCAGTAATTAAACTACGCTTTTCCTCGGGTACACCAGCCCTATTTGGGCGTATGGACACCCATCAGTCGCATGCCCTCCTGCGACTGAACATCATGCGAATGAACCAATGTAGATGAACATCTGTGCGAGTGAACATCCATGCGAATGGACCTAATGTAGATGAACTCATGCGGATGATTCCCATGCGAATGGACTAATGCGAATGAGTCCATGCGAATGGACTAATGCGGATGAGAACCTATGTGAAATGCGCCTTTAGTCGTATGGCTCCCTATACGACTGGCCCAGTCGTACGAATGAACCCTCAATCGTGCGAATGGACTTTAATCGCACCTCAATCGGCCGAATGACCTCCATTCGGTCGCCTAGCCCTAGCTGATGCAGAATGTTGTTCATCCCGAACCCAATCTGCCATTTTCGACCTCCAAGCTCATCCAAACCCATTCTAAGCCCAAATCAACCATCCTAAACCTTAGGAATGCATACCACAACACCATTCAAGCGCACACAAGCCCAAAAACAAACTCCAACGCATCACACGCAAACACATACAAATGGGTCAAACACACACACATACAAAATGGGTTTTTAGATGTGTTCTAGCCCTAAAATCGGCCAAAAATGTTTTTAAAACAAGGGTCCTAGAACTCACACAAACCACATCGAGAAGTAGAGCTTCATTTAGACCCCCTACACGATGATTTTGCACTCTTGAATCCACCGGAACCAACTTTTCTCCATTTTCTCTCTTCTTTCTATTATTGTGCAGATTTTGGAGATGTGGGGAGGGTGTGGGCTCCTCCCCTCTTATTCTCCTTCTCTTCCGAACTTTCTCACGTTTTGGCAAGTTTGGTCTTCCGACTTTGGACTTTATTTCTTTTCTTCTTTCGTCGGCTTAAAGTAATTAACCGGGTGTTACAATGATAATGTTATAGTTTAATACATAATGTTAAGTGTTTATTTTGATAGAATATAGTTGTAGGTTGTTAGATTTATATCATATAATGTATAATTGAATTATTTTGTTTGAATGATAATTTAATAGTTTAAGATATAATTTACAGATAGTTGAATTGTTTTAGGATATAAGATATAATTGTAGTGGTTGAACCTAGAGGCTCAGGAAATCAAATTAAAGTGAATTAGAAGTTCAAGTCAAGTGAGAAGTAGAACTTTCACGCGACAAGTTGTTGTCGCATGAAAACTAGTTCCCTAGTGAAAGATTGTTTTCGCATGAGAACATACTAGTTTAGTATAAATAGCTAGTTTGTTTAGTTATTAGTTAAGCGTTTGTCCATTTCTTGAGTTTTATACCTCAAGTGTAAATTCTTCAAAATTCAAAGAGCAACCAAGTGAAGTTATTTACCTTGTGTTCTTTATTTAATTTCTTCTACATCTCAATCCGTAATTGTTTACATTTCGTATTCGCAATACGAGATCGATCTGATTATTGTGACGATCCTTACAATTGGTATCATAGCTTGTGTGTTCTAGATCGATTAAATTGATGTTGAAATGTTTGATTTGAAGAGTTTGTGATCATTGATTTGCTTGTTCCCAACAATATAAGTTGCATCAGTTGAATTCTGATAAATTTTGAAGATGATGAAGCTATTAACTTTGAGTATTGGAATTTTGATGATGTTCTTGAGCTTAAACTTTCTTAATTGAATCAATTAGGGACTATTAGGATCAAATTTGAACTTAATCAGTAATTGAACAATTGATTAATCAAAATCTAATAAATCTACAACGGAAAATGAAAAGTTCTGATTTGGTGAAATTGATTCAGGCAAAAACTTCTATTTTTCATACGAAAACTCTTATTTCATGCGAAAACCTGGTGATTCGCACGAGGCATCAACAAAAGGTGCGAATACTTGAACATTTCGCACAGTTTCTGAGGTTGAACTTTTCACACAAAAGGTTTTTGAAGTCTCGTGTGAGAACTTTGATTTTCTTTTTAAATTCAAAGTATTGTTTTGTAGAAGTTACTATGGAAAATCTAAAGAATATCATAGCTACTTGAATCTGGACAATGAAATAGGCACAAGCACAAAGCCTCCATGTCTTTTGAATGAAGAAGAATATCCAAACTGGGCATATCATTTTCTGAATCATGTCATTTACACTGAACCCTGGATGAAGCGTTCAATCAAGCAAGGTCCATAAATTCCTAGTATAAGAATGAGAAAGAGGAATGTATAACTAAATATGAATATCTTTAGGATGAAGATGATCTTAAAAGAATGGAGCTTGATGACAAAGTTTATGCATCAATTGAGATTGCTCAAAAGTTTAAGGACTATAAAAAAGCAAAGGATTTGTGGATGCTATACAGGAAAAGATTATGGGGATAACGATACGAGAGATAGCAGGAAGGATATGCTCAATCAAGATTTGAATATGTTTAATCATATTCTTAGTGAGACATTATAGGCTCAGATGTCAAGGTGTAGTACCCGGTTATTTTTACAAGGCAAGAACAAAAGAATAAAGTGAAGAAACAGAAAGAAACTTAATAAAAACCAAGTTAAGGGTTTAAAAAGTGTCCAAAAGGACAAAAGTTTCAAAATTTGGTGAATAAAGGTAGTATGGCCGCCTATGTTGTCACACAACATCTTTTTCAATCGGGTTTTAGAGAGAGAAAGGGAAGAGCTTCGGGTGTGTGCCAGAAGAAGAGTAGGGAATCCAAATTTAAGGTAAGAATTCATCATGATAAGTTGTTCTTAACCGGCCTATGCGTCAGTTGTTTGATTGTGTGTGTTTGGGTGTGTGTGTTTTTGGTGGGTTTTAGGTGTTTGAGCTGTTAGCAAACGGGTTTTGAATAAGTCATACCTAAAGGCTGCTAAGGTGAGTTCTAGAACCCCTGCTTGTTTTAACTAATTTGGGGCTGGAATTGCATTTTTAAATGTTTTTAAAATTGCGGGTGTTGTACCCATATGTATGTGTGTGTATGAATGCAGGTGGGTTTGATTTTGGTTGAATTATGATGCTTTGATATTGCCATGGTCTTGTGTTGTTGCTTAGAATATATGATTTAAGGTTAGAACGTGTTAGATGATGAATTGGGGACTGGATTATATTATTTAAGTTTAAATTGGTTACCCATGTGCCTAAATAGTGGCCTATGCCCCTAACTGTATAAACTTCCTAAGTGTTCCCGTGCGCCCAAATAGTCTCCATGCACCTAGAATTAGGCTGAATTTGACTAAGTGTTCAGACTCCCAGAGAGCCCATATGCCTAGCACTCATGCGCTGCATAGTGCTCATGTGCCTAGAAATTGCCCCGAATGACAAAGTGTTAGACATGCGCCCCAATAGTGCGCATTCGCCTGAAAGTTTCCCATGCTACCGAAAGGCCATGCGCCTACATAGTGTCCATGCACCTATGCTTAGAAAATATTTGGAAATTTTGAGAAAAATGTGTAATATAGGCTTTGACATGGGATGTTCCCGGGGTGAAGTAAGTTGACTTTTGATGAAGAATGAGGTATGTTATGGCATGTATGATGATTGTTATGTCATGTATGATGGTCCTATGTATGGTGATGAGTTGTTTGTATGTTTATGTTTATGTTACTTATTATGTATGTTTATTTTCCATTGCTTTACAGTGAAAGTTTATGAATCGAATTTAAAGTATTATGTAACGTAAATCGGAAGGTAATGAAAAGAGGAATGTAAAGAAAGAATGCATGCATTAATGAATTAATGAAAGTAAGAAAGTCTTGCAAGCAATGTATATAGGTTCACACCTAATGAAGGGTGTTAGCTCAACTGTTGCAGGTTAGCTACCTCGGAAGGATGCACAATGGGGTCTAATCTTTGTGATTCACTATACGTATGGGATCCTTGCTACTTGACCTAGGTACTAGAGTCAGCTTGTGGCCATAATGTTTGAGGTCTATGAAAAACCTCAGACGTAGTAACCAGCTTTGTGCATAATGTTCGTGGTATTGCATATGGCATTGGTTTGGAATGAAAGAGAAACCATAGTAATGAGTGTACTTGCCCTAGGTACTGAAGTCAGCTTCGTGCACAATATTCAAGGTCTATGATAGACCTCAGGCCAAGTAACCAGCTTCGTGCAAAGTGTTCGGGTACTGTACACGTCATCGGAAGTATGGAATATATGAAACATAAGTATGGAAGATTATGAATGAAAGTGAATGATAACGATGATGTATGATGAATGAATGAAAGTTAATGAACGAATGATGAAGATAATAATAATATTATCTATGTGTACGTATGATGCTTGATCGCGTAAGAATGTAAAGAATGGTTTTGAAAGAAAGTAAGTATATTTTATTTAAAACTAGAACTCACTCAGCAACATTAACTTTTATGTATTTTCAGTTGGCAGGTAATGGTTGCTTAGGATGGCACGGTACGGCTACTTGGCTTATTTTGGATGACATCCATTTTGTATAACTATAATGTTTTTGCATTGTAATGCAAACAAGTGATGTTTTGTAATTGTTAACAATGTTTCATTATTTTGCAAAAGAGATTATATATATATGAAATGTTTTAAGTTAATTCCATTGTAATGTTTTTATTGATGTTAAAATTATATTTATGTTTTTTGTAATGAATGACCAGCTATGAGCATCCCGGGAACGGGGCCTTACAAGTTGGTATTATAGCCAAAGTTTATGTGAAACTATAACGCCCGGTTATTTTAAAGTCAAGAAAGAAGAATAAAGTGAAAAAAAAAGAAGAAGGAAAAGAAATAAAACCCAAGTCCAGGGGTAAAAAGTGTCCAAAAGGATAAAATGTTTGAAAAGTGGGTGTAAAAGGTGGTATGGCCGCCCATATGTCCCATACACCACTGATTTTCGGGTTTTAGAGAGAGAGAGAGAGAGTAGCTGGGAGCAGCAAATTCTCGGCTTTGAAGAAGAACAAGAAGAGAGAATTTATATTCAAGTTAAGAATTAATGCTTTTATGGGTTCTTGACCGGTTATGTGCTCGGGCTTATGCTTATGTGTGATTATTGTGTTCGGGTATGTTTTTAGTGGGTTTCTAAGTGGTTGAATTCAATTCACAAATAAGTTTGGAGGAAGCCATACTCAAAAGCTGCAAAGGTGAGTTCTAGGACCCCTCTTTTACTGGTTTTAACTGATTTTGGGGCTAGAAATGCATGAATGTATGTTTTTATTTAACTGGGTTTCGGACCCGTATGCTTCAATGTGTGTATGTTGATGTTATGATGGGATGTGTGACTATGTTCATGCTTGATGATGTATGATTGTGTTTGTAAGGCTTATAGGGTAAGATTTAAGCTTAGAACCTGATGAATGGTGCATGGAAATCGAATATGATGTTTTAGACCCACTTGATAAGTTTTGAAAACTGCCTAAGTGTTTGGAAGTGAATGCGGATGAAAAGGGTTAATGCGGATGAACATTAATCAATGGGTAAGTCAATGCGAATGAAGTCAAATGCGGATGAAGTCAATACGGATGAACATTGGCTAAGTGCATGAAATGCGGATGGGCATTTAACTAAGTCTAGGAAATGCAGATGAGGCATGTCAATGCAGATGAGCATTTGACTAAGCCTGGGAAATGCGGATGAAGTCAATGCGGATGAGCCTTTGACTACGTCTAGGAAATGCGGATGAAGTAGATCCAATGCGGATGAAGTAGATCCATTGTGGATGAAGTAGATCCAGTGCGGATGAAGTAGATCCAATGCGGATGAACAATAAGGCCAATGCAGATGAACTATAGCAAATACGGATGAACTATAGCAAATGCGGGTGAACTATAGGACATGCGGATGAACACTTAGAATAATTCTGATTTTTTGGAAAAAGAGGTAATGTAGGCTTTGACCTAGAAGATTCCCGGGGGTTATGTAAGTTGACTTTTGAGGTCATAAATGTTTTGATGGGCATGTAGTGATGTGAGATTAATGCATATGCATAATGTTGAAGTACGATGTTGCAGGATTATGCATGTTATGTATGTATGATGTTGTCCTGTATGATGTGATGATTGTATGTTCCTTGTTATGACGTATGTTTATCTTTCTGTGGCTTTACGTGCTATGTTAATGAATGATCTGAAAGTATATGTAACGTAAAGTGAAAGATAATAAAAGAGAAACATGACAATGAATGCATGCATTAATGAATGAATGAACGAATGAGCGAAGGAAAGCCTTGCAAGCACATATTTGAGGTGAGCAACCCAGTTGTTGCAACAGACTCGGACAACGTGCTATCGTCAAGTTGCCATGAGGTGAGCAACCCAATGGTTTGCAATAGACTCGGATAGAGTGGTATCAATGAAAGTGGCAATTGGGGTGAGCACCCTATGGGTGCAACAGACTCGGATAGCGTGTTATCAATGAAAGTGGCAATTGGGGTGAGCACCCTATGGGTGCAACAGACTAGGATAGCGAGCTTTCGTGAAGTTGCCATGAGGTGAGCAACCCTATGGTTGTAACAGACTCAGATAGCGGACAATCGTGGGATTGCTAATCAGGTGCGCGACCCTGTTGTCGCAACAGACTCGGGAGGACAAACGTATAGAATGAACGTAGGTTAACGAATGTAATAGAAGATAATAATGATATTATGTGTATGTACGTATGATGTATGATCACATGTAATAGTAATGATTGGTTTTAACAATAGAAAAGTATGTTTTATAATAAAACTAGAACTCACTCAGCAACGCTAACTTTTATGCATTTTCTAGTTGGCAGGTGAGCATTTCTGAGGATGGCACAGAGCAGCTACTTGGCATTTTTAATGGCAATCTTTTTTGTTAATGTTTTTGCATCGTAATGCGAACGAATGAGGTTTTGAAATGAATGCTTGTATTAACTTGCAAAAGCATTGTAATGATATGAAAAGATATTTTTATGTTTCCACTGCAATGTTTTATGAACGATTAAATGTAAAGTATATGTTTTATGTACGATGATTTACCAGCTGTAAGCGTCCAGGGAACGGGGCCTTACAAAATGTGTCAGGATCAGTGATCACAAGTTTGATGTGTTAGAGCGTAACGCAGCGGAATAAGAACAAGAATTAGACAAATTTTAGCAAGAATTTGATACTCGTATGCATTAAGAACAAATACGGTTATAACGAGACAATATATTCTGTAACAAGGAATGTTTCAATAATATCGAATATTTCTGGTCAAAATCATTCTCACTAATTACAATACGTTGACACTCCTTATATAGAGTGCAATCGCTGCTGTTATCACGGGAAAGTGACAACTGGCAGATCTAATACAAAAATAACTAACTCTTAACAAACTACTGAAATGTTCACAACTACTGAGAACATATCATAGTGTTAAGTACAAAATATGAAACTACTGATAAGAAACTACTGAAACTATAACGACTGAAAAACAAGCTCTTCAGTCGTTTTACAAAACTACTGAAAAATATAAAACTACTGATGAGCACAACAACTGAAGAAGTATTCTTCAGCTATTGTGTCAAAGTACTGAACAGATAAAACATAAAACTACTGAAAGGTAAACCGTCACAACTACTGAAGAAGACCTCTTCAGCTGTTGTGACAACGTCTGATACTTTGGTCTTCAGCACTTGTGTCTTCAGACTTTGTCTTGAGCACTTGTGTCTTCACACTTTGTCTTCAGCACTTGTCTTCAGACTTTGTCTTGAGCACTTGTGTCTTCAGACTTTGTCTTCAGCATTGTCTTCAGACTTTGTCTTCAGCACTTGTGTCTTCAGACTTTGTCTTCAGCACTTGTCTTCAGACTTTTTCTTCAGCACTTGTCTTCAGACTTTGTCTTCACACTTGTCTTCAGACTTTGTCTTCAGCACTGTGTTCAGACTTTGTATCAGCTGTTGTCTTCAGCTGTTGTGGTCTTTAGTAGTTGTTGTGACGTCTGTGGGACTTAAAGGTTTTTCTGATCCGTCTCATTGGTTCTTTTGGTCCAACAAACTCCCCCTGAACCAATACATCCAAAACCTTAACTTTATTAAGGTCCCACTTATTGTTGGCAGAATGGTTGGTCTTTTTCCTTCTTGATCAGTTGAGAAGATGACCCATATAAGCATTGGCCTGGGAATGAGTCTCTAATGATTTGGTTGGCAATGTATGGATGGGAGCTCTGTATTGGGGAATTGGACACTGGGCTGTTCCCCCATCCATGAGACTCACTTCCCATGTATAAGCCTGTAGGATTCTCTGGTGTACGCTCTGAGAAACATAATTTGTTCTTCCATGGTCAGGTTCTCAACTTCACCATCAAACAATCCTTCACGCCCATACAGCTCTGAGATGTACTTGGCCTGTTTGCCATTTTTGAGCTCAACTGTTGTAATCTGTCTGTATGCAAACTCATCAGGATGAGTCCCTTCAAGTAACAGACTGAGCTCATTTTGTTTGAAGTTCTCAAGCCTCTTGTAGACTAACCCCTTTTTAATAATTTTGTTCTCTAACATCTTTTGGGGTGGCTGTTTAGTCTCATAGGCCTTCTTGAAATCATCTACAATCTCCCAAGGTGATACTACAAGGACCACTGTGATCTCTTCATCTACGATCCTTTTTACTTGGCCCTTGTATCTCAAAGGAATGTATTTCTTAAAATCCTGTGAGCCACCCTAGGATCAAGCCATACTCTCACCTTTTCCTTCTGATATTGAAATGTGTTGGCAAGGGTGTACAACCTCAGAGCTTCTTTCTTCATACTAATTATTGATGAAGAAGCAGCATAAGGTTTGTCGATTCTTTTCAACATCTATCGTCATGAAGCCTTTGCTGCTGCTCTTCTTCAATCTTTACTCTCGCAGCTTCCATCTGTGAGGTGGGAGTGATGGGCATGGGTTTGGCTTTAGCCAATGTTAGGACTGCAGACAGAGGCAGCCTATCTTCTTCCACATCATCCTCCTTTCTTCTTCTTCTAGCCTCAACACCCTTCTCTTCTTCTTCTTGGGTGCATCATGGCTGTTGGTTTAGAGGGTAAGGGAGTTGGTTTTGTGGGTTGTGGTTGTGGTTGTTTTGGAGAGGGAATGTTGACAGGCTGAGTTAGCATTTTGGAGGTGAGTGTTGCTTTTGAGTGTTGGCTAGCTCAGTCCTGCTCCCTGCTCCTGCTTCATTCAAAGCTTCGACTACTAAACCCTTAGTGTATGCCTCAGACGAAGGATCGTGGAGGTTATGGCCAAGATACTGTCCCTGGTCCATGATTTAATCTCGATCAATGATCTCCCAAGATATTTTGCAATGAATCTGATCATGATCTCTAGTCTCTCTCTCTAATGCATCATAACTTGCCATCTTGAGTTAATTTCTTCAACTTCAAGTCTCCTGATCTCCGAGTCAAGTTGTGCAGTATCGAACCCTTGTCTATAGAGTGATCAATAATGGCATCCATTGATTACTATGTGTAGCATCTGCCATTTTGATCATCTCATCAAGTTGGAGCTCTTTCTTTTCCTTCACCCTTCTTTTCTATATGTGACATGAAAGTCTTTGTGACTTTCACCCACTTGATCATTTTCGGTTCCCTTCACAGACTCCTCTTCCTCTTAGTTTCCTTTTCTTTCAGTTTGCTCTTCTCTTTGCCTTCACTGACTGACTCTCCCCCTTTTTGGTTGCATTGGTTGCAAGGGTTTGAGTAGCAGAAAGCCTTGTGCTCACAATCTCCTCCACCAGGGGTTGTATGATTGAGGGAAGCCTCTCATCCATTGTTTTGATCACAATGTCTGTGATCATTGGGGTGATGAGAGGTAGGGTTTGCTGAAAGATAGCAACTGTTTGCTCAGAGGGGTTCTGTCCCTGAGAAGCAGTGCCAGAAACAGAAGCTGGTGGCTTGGGAGTTTTGAGTGGCTGAGTGTGGGGAGACCTTCAGGTGAAGGTGCCATGTGTGGTTTATGTTGGTGGCAGATGGAGTTGCTTCTTGAGAGAATTGGTCAAGTAGTCTTTGTAGTCTACTGACTTCTTCCTCAAGAATTGTGTTCTAGGCCAGAACATCATAAAAGAAGCCCAGGTCATCATCAGCAGATGCTGAATCACCTGACCTCCTGCTTGTAGCAGGATGTACATGCACTGGGTGTAGACCAGTTTAGCATGTGCCCTTTTTCTTGGAACTGGGGACTTCCAGCCTCAGGACTATGTCCTTCATCAGCTGTTGCCTCTAGTGAGGTCTTGGCTATGTTACCAGCCTCATTCTGATCATGTGCTGATTCAGAAGAGGTGGCAGCCTCACTAGATGTTCTAATCTCCATATCCACACCAGGAGATAGAACGTGTAAACCCCAGTGCTGTGGGTTGTCAGAAGCATGGTGATCCTCGTCCTCAATAGCTGTGGTTCTCCCCTTTGTTGATGGTTGTTGGGGAGGAGGAGAGGCATGCAGCTGAGTCAGCACGTTTGCAATGATAATGGTTGGACTTTGGGGGCGGTTGCATGGGGAGATGGGGTAAAAGCAGTGTGCACCTGGGGAGAATGGTGCTCTTCAATGGCAATCTCCTCAAATGAGGAAGATCGCAGATTTGTGGGTACCCCTTCAGTGGTTGCTTCAGGCTCCTTTTGAGAGGAATCCTGAGCGGCTGTGGCTAGGAGAGTCCTTGTATCCACTAGGGGGTTATAACCAGTGGATATAGCCTGCGTTTGTGTTGCAGGGGCATCCTCAGGGGACTCATTTCCTGAGTAGCCTTTTTGGTCTTCTTTTTAGTGGGTTTGGTGGGGACTTTGGATTTGGAGGTGGTGGCTGTGGGTTCCAGCTGCGTGGGTTTGTGCAGCTTGGCAGCCATTTTGAGTGATTGGTCAGAGTTGTGCCGGGAGTATACTTCAGGCAATACAGCCATAGCAGGGACTCCCAGGCCAACAAGTCCCTCAGCTTGAAGCTGGTTTTCAATTATGGCCATTATGAACCGAGGATATAATATCCAACGGTTAGCAGTTTGTTTTTGGGCCATATCCTTGAGCTCAAAAAATAGTATTTCAAAAAATTTAAAGGTTGTTGCTCAAGGATGGAGTACATTACCTGTTGCCACCTTGTGGACATTTGATCCCATGATGAAGTCTTGGAGGCAAGGCATACATTTACCATATGAAATATGAGACGTTCGGCATCCGGGAAATGTTTCTTCAGTATGGTAGATGCACTCAGGTTACCCTGGTATCCATGGTGGGTAAATGATTGATCTGTTGTGCCCTTTGGATAACCAGTGGGATAGTGGCATCATCCAGATTAAGGGTTTGGCAAAGAGTGTCTGGAGTGATGACCACTTTTGGGCCATGGACAAACAATTGAAGAGACTTTGTGTCATTCTCCTCAGAGACCAGAGTGACGTTTGTCCAGAATTGGTTAAGGGATTCGGCATATATGGTGGGATTTACTAGAAACGCCATTTTGTAGGGTGACTGAACCATTAAATCAATGGCGTTGTGAAACTTGGTCTAGTATGGCGATTTGGTGAGATGTGCGACAAAGTTGTGTCGTGGTTTTAGTTGCATGGTCGCCATTGATGAAGAGAGGTAGAGAGTTTTTGAACGTTAGGTTTGAGAAGACAAAATAAAAACTCTGAAGGTGGGATAAGGTATTTAAAGGGTCGGGTTAGAAAACGACTGAGGGTTTTGGTGTGAGTCATCAGTTCTTGAAGCTACTGATGATGTGGTATTAACCGTCAGACGTTGAAACAGCTAAAGTCTCTGATTTAGTCATGAGTAGTTATAAAAACTACTCAAGACAGTTTTGACTTCAGGTGATGAAACAACTGAAGACTTGGTATTAGTCATCAGTAGTTGTGAAACTACAGAAGACAGTGGTTTTGTTAGTAGTTGTAAACAGCTGAAGACTTGGTGTTAGTCTTCAGTAGTTGTAAACTACTGAAGACATAGTTTTGGCTTCAGTTGTTTTGAAACAGCAGTTGTAGAAACAACTGAAGAGAAATTACTCATCAGCTGTTTTCGTCAATTCTTAGCTTTTCAGCTGTTTCATACTGTCCTCAACACTTACTCATTAGACGTTGCATCTGCTTTTCAGGTGTTTCATAGGACGTCAGTACTTATCTGTTTTTACTGATTTCAGTAGTTGTCACTACATCAGTAGTTGTAACTACATCAGTAATTTAGAACAGATAAAGTACTTCAGTACTTGTGAGACATTTAGCCTTCAGTAGTTATAAAAACTACTGAGGGTAAAAGAACTCATCAGTACTTATATGTGACATGGTTACCAATGATCACCAGTACTTATTACTGAGATCATCAGTAGTTGTCACTTATTCTAGCTGCAGCATACCAAGCCTTCACACTAGGTTATGGAAAGTTGAACTATCCAAAGGCTTAGTAAAAATGTCTGCAAGCTCATCAGCACTAGGCACAAACATAGGATTAATTAGACCCTTTTCAAAACAAACTCTTATAAAATGATGTCTAATTTCTATATGTTTGGTCCTAGAGTGCTGGACTGGATTTTTGACAATGCAAAGAGCTGAAGCACTATCCATTAATAACGGAGTCTTAGTCTCTGTAATGCCATAATCCAAAAGTTGATTCTGAAGCCAGAGTACTTGGTATGTACAACTTGTAGCAGCAATGTACTCGGCTTCAGCAGTGGATGTAGCAACAGATGTTTGTTTCTTACTCTGCCAAGAAATCAAACAGTTGCCTAGGAATTGACATCCACCAGAAGTTGATTTCCTGGTCAACTTACACCCTGCATAGTCACTATCAGAGAAAGCAACTAATTTACAAGAGTGCCCAGTGGAATACCATAAACCTAGAGATTGTGTACCTTGCAAATATCTAAAGATCCTCTTGACTGCAATCAGATGAGACTCTTTAGGTGCAGCCTGAAATCTAGCACAAACACATGTAGCAAACATAATATCTGGTCTAGAAGTTGTTAAATACATCAAGCACCCAATCATACATCTGTAAAGTGTTTCATCAACCACTTTACCTTTCTGATCTGTATCCAGTTGTGTGGTGCTACGCATGGGGTAGAACAGGGCTTACAGTTTTGTAAATCAAACTTTTCCAAAAGATCTTTTGTGTATTTGGACTGATGAATGAAAATTCCATCAACCTTTTGTTTGATTTGCAAACCCAGAAAGAACTGTAATTCTCCCATGGCACTCATTTCAAACTTCTGTTGCATCAACTTTGTAAAGGCATCACACAACTGAGGATCAGAGGATGCAAAAATAATATCATCTACATAAATTTAAACAAGTAGATTATGCTGCCCAGCTTTCTTAATGAATAAAGTCTTATCAATGGAGCCTCTAGTGAAATCATTTTCCAGAAGAAAGTTTGATAATGTCTCATACCAGGCTCTAGGAGCTTGTTTCAACCCATAAAGAGCCTTATCAAGCTTATACACCCAATTAGGATGTTTATTGTCCTCAAAGCCTGGTGGTTGACATACATAAACCTCGTCTTTAATTTTCCCATACAAAAATGCACTTTTGACACCCATTTGAAAAACTTTTAAGTTTTTGATAAGCAGCATAAGCTAAAAACAATCAAATTGCTTTCAGTCTGGCTACAGGGACAAAGGTTTCATCATAATCAATACCTTCTTCTTGTGCAAACCCCTGAACAACCAGTCTGGCCTTGTTCTTAACAATAAGCCCATTTTCATCAGTTTTGTTCCTAAACACCCATTTAGTGCCTATTGCGCACTTACCTGGAGGTAGAGGAACCAGTTCCCACACTTGTTGTTTCTTGAACTGAAGAAGCTCAAGCTGCATGGCATCAACCCATCCATTGTCCTTTAAAGCAATGTGATAATTCTTTGGCTCTTGCTGACTGATGAAGAGAGCATAGAAGCAGAAATTTGACAATTGACTTCTTGTTGATACGCCAGCAATGATATCACCAATGATTTGAGACATAGGGTGATTCTTCACATCTTGATACACAATGAGATCTGTGCAAGTGTTTGTAGCAGGCTCAGCAGCAACAGATGGTGATGGTGAATCATTTCCTTGAAACCAATCAGTGGATGGTAATTCAAAGGAAGTTGAATTTGAAGAAATCTCATCAGCATTTGTTGTGGATGGTGCTACTGGAGCTACAGGAACATCAGGTCTAGCTGAATCAGGCAGTTGATCACTAAACCTGAAGAGGTGAGTACTGCTATCATCATCATCAGCAGCACCAGCAGTACCACCAGGTGGTGAACTGTTGAAAAGAGCAACATCAGGAGTTTGATAAGGAACATATTGCAGTATGTCCAAATCAAATAGCTCCACAGGGCTTTGTGGAATCTTGTCCTTTGGAGATTCATTAAACATAACATGTAGAGTCTCTTCAACCATCTTTGTTCTGCAGTTGAAGACTCTGTATGCTTTGCAAGTTGATGAATAACCAACAAAGTACCCTGCATCCACCTTAGGATCAAATTTTTGGAGTTGATCCCGTGTGTTGAGAATGAAACAAGACACCCAAATGCTCTGAAGAATGAAATTAGAGGGGCCAAATGATGAAGAACTTCATATGGAGTCTTCATTAACCTCTGATTTAGTAGAACTCTATTCTGTACATAGCAAGCTGTATTGACAGCTTCAGCCCAAAAAGTCATTGGCAGTCCAGAATCAGCCAACATGGACCTTGCAGCTTCAATAAGGGTCCTGTTCTTTATATCCACTACTCCATTTTGCTCAGGAGTTCTTGGGATGCTATACTGCCTCTTGATTCCCTTTGATAAGTAAAACTCATCAAGTGTGTGGTTTCTGAACTCAGTACCATTGTCACTCCTCACACACTTAACTGGTAGGGAATACTGCTTCTCAACATGTAACACAAAGTTCATAATGGACTGTGCAACCTCATCCTTTGAATGCAAGAAGAAAGTCCATACAAATATGGAGTAATCATCCACAATTACCAGACCGTATTTCTTCTTAGCCATACTCATCACTTTCAAAGGACCAAAGAGATCCATGTGAAGAAGCTGTAAGTAGGCAGTGGACTTAGGTTCTTCTATGGAGGGAAATGAAGCTTTGTGTTGTTTTCCTTTTAAACAAGCAGTGCAGTTATCTTCACACTTGAACTCCTTCATAGGCAGTCCCCTTACTAAACCATGGTTTATCAGCTGATTCATGTTTTTGAGATTAACATGACCCAGCCTTCTATGCCATAGAATAGATTCTTGAGGGGAAGCCTTGGAAAATAGGCAAGGATGGCCTTTGAGATCTATTTTCTTGGAAAAATCTAAGTCATACACTCTTCCTGTCCTGTTGGCCTTTAAGAGAGTGTGTTCATCCAACACCTAATCAATCAAACTTAGAACTTTGGATGACAGAATCCGACAGTTCTGACTGGTGAAAAGAGCAACATGGCCTTTGTCACACATTTGACTGACACTCAAGAGGTTGTACTTGAGATTTTCCACATGGTTAACATCATCAAACTTTTTTTCCCCATTGGAAACAAAGCCTTTTCCGATGATGTAACCCTTTGCATCATTGCCAAATGACACAAACCCCTTCCTTCCTTGAGAGTAGTCATTAAGAAGTGATATGTTTCCTGTCATATGCATGGATCCTCCATTGTCTACATACCAGATGCCTCTGAGGTATGTTGAAGAACCCTGCAAAATACAACAAATTATTTAGATTTTGAGACCCAAACCTTTTTGGTCTTGGGCCTGCTCTCATCAACAGATGGTAAACTAACATGTTTGTTGGAAACAACAACTTGAGAGGAAGAAACTGGTGAAGAAAAGGAATCCTTTGGCTTGGACCTCCTTTTCTGTGGTTTCAACATAGGAACATCTAATTGGTTAACTCTTCCCAATAGATGTTGAACCATCATAACCAGCTGTGTCTGATTTTGGGATAAGGCTTTCAGCTCTTCAGACACATTGGCATTGGAGTTTGATAAGTTCTATGTTGCACCTTCTTCTTTTGAGCAATCTCAGCTGTTACCTATTTAACCCCTTCCTTTTTGGATTTATGTTTGGACTTAAGGGTTACAGGATTTGATGTTGCTCGTACAAATGTGGCTCCAAACTCAGTTTTCATTTTAACCATTTTCTCTTGAATTTCCTCTTTATGTTTGAGTTTGGATCCCCTTTGGTACCAACAATCATCTGTAAGATGATTGAACAAACCACATACTTCACATGGTTTCTTCTTCATCTTATGATAATCATCAAATAAAGAGAATGAAACTACTGAAGACTTGCTCTTCAGTACTTTGGAAGCATTATTTGTTTCTTGACTTCCTCTTTAGTAGTCTTCAAAGTCTTTCTACTGACATTTTTCTTCGCTTCAGTGCTGACAGTAGTTGGAGTTTGAACTTCAGGTGTTAAATCTTGCTCTCCAGTCCTTTCAGGACATCCAGAAATAGCTCCTGAGTTGATCATCTCTTTTATCATGTGAGTGTCAGCAGTAGAACCATCAACATCAGCTGATGGGTTCTGAGAGGGCTTAGTGCTGACTTCAACTTTTGATGATGCTCTATCAAAAAGTGAATCACATGATGAGGTGGATTGGTTATTGCTTTCTCCATTAGATTTCACTTCTGCTCTTTAAGCAAAATCTGTAGGAGGAGCAGTGTGATTGTAACCAATACCAAACTTCACATTCGAAGCAGATTGCTTACTAAGAAGCATTTCAAAACCTTTGCATGATTGTACCCATCGATTACACTCTACCTGGGTGACTGCAAGGGTTTCTTTGAGACTTCTCTGGTCTTCCAGAATAACCTCTAGCTTGGCCTTTTCATCATTTAACTGGCATTTAAGCTTATAAATCTCATCATTTTTACTATTAAGAGCAGACTCAAACTCAGCTTTTCTTTTGAAAATGGTTTTCTCAAACTCAAGTTTTTGATTTATTAATGCTACATTTGCCTCTCTAATGGAGACAAAGGCAGCAATGCATGATTCAGAAAATAACTTGGCTTTAGCCTCTGAAGATACCTGAGTTACCTGTGAAGATGATGCATTTGAGCAGGAACCCTCAGTAGACTCCAGGGCCATGAGAGCCAGATTCCCAAAAGGACTGTCACCGCCATGTTGACCAGCACCTGTGAACAGTTGTTCATGACCAGACATGTCATCCGGTAAACTGCTCCGGTCAACAACTCCAGGGGTGAAGAAGCTGTGTTGTTGAGGTTGAGGAGGTTGATGAGATTGAGATGGTTGAGGTTCTGGTAGTGCATGAGGTTGTGGTACTATAGGAACTTGAACTTGATTTGACTGTGGCATGTAATAACAAGGGTAAGGATATGGCATTTGACCCTGAGGAACAAAATATGCAGGAGATTGTGGTTGAAAATGATGACTAGAATTGATAGGATGTTGCCCTCTGTGTGTTGACTATTGCCAGGGAAAGTCACAAAAGGTGCTGAGGAATTAGATCCAGATGATCTGCATTCTCTAGCAAAATGTCCAAGCCTGTGGCATTTGTGACACTTCAACTTACTCTTGTCAAAACCAACTTTGGTTTTGCCAGAGAGTCCTGGGAACTTTCTTCCAGTTCTTTTGCAGAACTTCTGAGATCTGATATTTATCAAGGCCATTTGGCTCAAAATATCCATCTCTTATAAGTCATCATCAGCAATCCCCTTGAGATCATCCATGATGAAGCATAGATTGTCATTATTACATCCAGTAAACTGACTATCAACACTCACAAATACAGAATCAGAAGTGTTTGAAGAGAAATCAATATGCTCATCATACTGGCATTCAGATGAAGCATATTCTAACTCATGACCGACCAAGGCAGTGTTGCTTGGTACAAAGTCTTCAGTGAGCTTTCCAGATGATGACAGTTTTCATTTCTGTTCTATCTCTCTCTCAAATGTGAGCAATTTCCCATGGAGTTGGGTGAGAGATAGTTTGTCCAAATTTGCACTGGAGCGTAGGACAATAGTATATGTGTCCCATCTCTCAGGCAGTGATCTGAGAAATCTGTTATTCATCTGGCTATTGGTGTACTCATGTTTGCCCATTTTTAATTCAGAGATCAAACAAGAGAACCGCTCGAACTGTTGAGTCAGTGTCTCACCCTTCCTATGAGAGAATGTCTCATATTGTTGGGCAAGGATTTCTATATTATTTGCCAAGACCTCATCTGTTCCTCCAAATTGTTCTTTCAAGGCATTCCAGAGGTCATGGGCAGTTTCATGATGCATTAGCCCAGAATAGATTTCATTGGGCAGTGCCATGGCCAGAATTCCATGGGCTTTTGCATCAATCTCAAACAACTTCTTATCCTCATCTGAGAATTGCTCCCTCCTCTTCGGAACCATTTGATTGGTTTTCAGGTTATTCACCATAGGCTTGTGTGGAACATGTACCACTGAAGTCCAACAACCTGTGCTGTTAACAGACAGGAGATGGAGCATTCGTCGTTGCCATATGTTATACTCATTCCTAACCAGCATTGGAGGCTTGGTTGAGGAACCAGTATTGTGAGGATCATTGGAAGGAGTAGTCATTTTCAGTCCAAATACAATTTAATTCAAGCTTTTAAACGTTTTTATAAAGACCACAACAGACTCAATGAAAACCAAGAGAAATCTCAGGATGAATGACCAGAAACACAGAAAATTCAATCTCTATAACCGTTTCTTGCAAAACACAAAAATGCTAATTCAATCAAACTTGGATCTTGAATAGCAGTTTCAATGATCACTTATTAGATCGATCAATGATTAACCTGCTCTGATACCATTTGTCAGGATCAGTGATCACAAGTTTGATGTGTTAGAGCGTAACGCAACGGAATAAGAACAAGAATTAGACAAATTTTAGCAAGAATTTGATACTCGTATGCATTAAGAACAAATACGGTTATAATGAGAGAATATATTTCTGTAACAAGGAATGTTTCAATAATATCGAATATTTCTGGTCAAAATCATTCTCACTAATTACAATAGGTTGACACTCCTTATATAGAGTGCAATCGCTGCTGTGATCACGGGAAAGTGACAACTGGCAGATCTAATACAAAAATAACTAACTCTTAACAAACTACTGAAATGTTCACAACTACTGAGAACATATCAGAGTATTAAGTACAAAATATGAAACTACTGATAAGAAACTACTGAAACTACAACGACTGAAGAACAAGCTCTTCAGTCGTTTTACAAAACTACTGAAAAATATAAAACTACTGATGAGCACAACAACTGAAGAAGTATTCTTTAGCTATTGTGTCAAACTGCTGAACAGATAAAACATAAAACTACTGAAAGGTAAACCGTCACAACTACTGAAGAAGACCTCTTCAGCTGTTGTGACAACGTCTGATACTTTGGTCTTCAGCACTTGTCTCTTCAGACTTTGTCTTCAGCACTTGTGTCTTCAGACTTTGTCTTCAGGACTTGTCTTTAGACTTTTTCTTCAGCACTTGTGTCTTCAGACTTTGTCTTCAGCACTTGTCTTCAGACTTTTTCTTCAGCACTTGTGTCTTCAGACTTTGTCTTCAGCACTTGTCTTCAGACTTTTTCTTCAGCACTTGTGTCTTCAGACTTTGTCTTCAGCACTTGTCTTCAGCACTTGTTTTCAGCACTTGTCTTCAGACTTTGTCTTCAGCACTTGTGTTCAGACTTTGTAATCAGCTGTTGTCTTCAGCTGTTGTGGTCTTCAGTAGTTGTTGTGACGTCTGTGGGACTTAAAGGTTTTTCTGATCCGGCTCATTGGTTCTTTTGGTCCAACAAAACGGGTAAATTTTCAAAAGAAACCTAAACTTAAACTATGAATAGGAGTAACAGAAGGGATAGCAGTCCGATTAGCTACGTGCCATCACGTATTTTCTTTATGTTAACCAGCATTATGTGCGCATGTTATGTGGTTTATGTGCCTTTAGTAGATTTAGATACTGATGTAGTCAGGATAGGAAATTCTAGGGGTTTGAAGAGTAAAGTGAGTGGCTAATCACAACTAGCCACTATATTTAGGGATTTACAATACTTGACATAAACTGAGCTATTCCCTTGAATGACCATGTTAGTGTTGAATCTTATAGCATGTGGTGGAGGTCGTGGTGGACATGGTGCTAGACCACGGGCCACAAGAGGAAGGCCTAGAGCTGAAGAGGTGCTTCATGAAGATCCTAAAACCCCTTATCCGGAGGGTAGGGATAAGAGTGCTAACATAAGATCCTTAGTGAACGAGGTTGTTGTTGATGAGGTGCATAACGTCATGTAGAGGATCTTACCGTCTATGCTGACCGAAGTGATAAAGGGTGTAAGGAAAGGATAAATGAGAGAAAGGAATAGGTCCTCGGGAGGACAGGAGCAACCGAAGAAGGAGACGGTCGTCTCCGATAATGAGGAAGATGAAGAAGAGCTTGTGCTCGAGGCAACACGAGGCTGTAACTACGTGGCATTTCAAAGATGCAAACCCCCGACCTTTGATGGAAATGGCACTACTGCTGCTGCTCACTGATGGGTGAGAGAGATGGAAGTTGTTCTTGATATCAGTGTGTCCCGGGAAGACTAGAAGGTGAAGTTGGCCACCCATTCATTCGTGGACTCGGATTTGTGTTGAGGGGACAATATTGTCCAAGTTGAGGGTAGCAGAGCTATCAGAGAATGAGGTGGCCGGAGTTGAAGAAGTTGGTAATTGCGGAGTTCTATCCGCATAGAGAGATGGATAAGGTTGATAAGGAGTTCCTGCAATTGGAGGTCGGAACCATGACACATCAACAATACACCATGAAGTTCAACAAGATGGCACGGCTCGTGCCAGATCAAGTGACGACTCTGTCATGAAAGATCAAGAAATACATCCAAGGGCTGCCAGCGGATATCCGTAGGCACATGATCTCTGCCTGGCCGAGCACGTTTAGGTCGGCAGTTGATCTGGCGGGGAGTTTGTATGACGAGCGGACTGTGGTGGTGGCTGAACACTGCACGAAGGGTGGTGGTGACTGGAATTGGAACGTAAAGAGGTTTGGACGTGGCAGGGCCGCTCCAAGCAACAAAGGTGCATGGGTGGATGACCAATTTGTAGTCATATCTGTATGGGGATGAAGAGGTGTGGCAAGTGTGGAAGGCAACACACTAGAGAGTGCAGGTGGAGACTGAACGTGTTGTTCAAGTGTGGGAAGTCAGGCCACATGGCGAGGGAGTGCAAGGTGGCTAGGTGTTTTAACTGTGGCGGGGAGGGCCACATGAGTTGGGATTGCAAGAAGCCAAGGGTTGAAAGTTTGGGAGCGAAAAAGGCTGGAGGTGAAGCGTAGATGGCAAGCGCCAGGGCATTCACGGTGATGCAGGAGGATGCTAGGACGGAACCCGATGTTGTGTCTGGTACGTTTATAGTAAACCAAACTCTTGCTTCTGTGTTATTTGATTCTGGTGCTAGTAAAAGTTTTATTCTGCTTCTTTCTGTGCTAAATTGCCTAATAGTGATAGGAGTATAGGTAAGTCCTTTGATGTAGAAACTGCCATAGGTAAGTCTACCAGGATTTCTGAGGTGATAAAAGGTTGTGATGTAGAATTAGAAGGTCACAAGTTTCCAGTTAGACCATTTGTGATGACCTTAGGTGGGTTCGATTTAGTCCAAGGAATGGATTGGTTGGCGGACTACGAGGCCAACATTATGTGTCGTAAGAAGATGATTTGGTTGACACCGCTTGATGAGAGCTTGGTGATGGTTTATGGTGATTGAGTCACGATGATCCCGAAAGTGATTTTGATGGCGGTGGCGGGAAAGTGCGTGTGGCGTGGATGTAGTGCCTACTTGGCCTACGTAAAGGATGTGGATATGCCAACACCACAACTGTCTGATGTATCGGTTGTGTGTGACTTTGCGGACGTGTTTCCAGAAGACTTACCAGGTGTGCCACCAGATCGTGAGATCAAGTTTTAGATCAACTTGATACCCGGTGCCCAACCTGTTGCATAGGCGCCGTATCGGTTGGCTCCGATTGAGATGAAGGAACATATGGAGCAATTGCAGGAGATGTTGGAAAAGGGGTTCATTAGACTTAGTATCTTTCTTTGGGGTGCTCCGGTCTTATTTATGAAAAAGAAAGATGATAGCATGAGGATGTGTATAGACTATCGCAAGGTGAATAAGTTAACAGTGAAGAATCAGTACCCCTTACCAAGGATTGATAATTTGTTTGATCAGCTCCAAGGTGCAAGTTGGTTCTCAAGGATAGACATTTGATTTGGTTACCATCAGTTAGAGGTGGGGAGTAAGATATTCTTAAAACCGTATTTCACATGCGTCATGGAGACTATGAGTTCCTTGTTATGTCCTTTGGTTTAACCAATGCACCAACTGCTTTTATGTACTTGATGAATAGAGTGTGTTAGCCGATGTTGGACAAGTCAGTGATTGTGTTTATTGATGATATCCTGATTTATTCGTAGAGTAAGGAGGAGCATGTCGGTCACATTAGAGAGGTGTTGGAGACGTTGAGAAAGGAGAAGTTGTATGCTAAGTTCTCCAAGGGCGTGTTTTGGTTATGTGAAGTTTAGTTTTTGGGTCATGTAGTGAATCCCGAGGGGATTATGGTGGACCCGGCAAAGGTGGAGGTGGTGAGTGCAATGGAAGTCATCAAAGACGGCATCCGAGATTCATTGTTTCTTTTGTTTGGCTGGCTATTATAGAAGATTCATCCAAGACATCTCTAAGATAACTTCTCCACTAATCAAATTGACCCACAAGGATGTGAAGTTTGTATGGGGTCAAGATTAAAATAGGGATTTTGAGGAGTTAAATGCAAGGTTGACTCAAGCTCCTGTCTTGTCATTACCCGAAGGAAGCGAGGATTTGGTGGTATATTCAGTTGCTTCCTACATGGGGTTGGGATGTGTGTTGATGTAGAGAGGAAAGGTTATATTGCCTATGCATCTAGACAGTTGAAAGATCATGAGGTTAATTATCCTACTCATGACTTGGAGCTAGTAGTTGTGGTCTTTGCGTTAAAGATTTGGAGGCACTACCTATACAAGACGAAGTGCACCATAGTCACTAATCAAAAGAGCTTGAAGCACTTCTTCGAGCAGAATGACTTGAACAAGAGACAGAGACAATGGTTGGAGCTCATAAAGGATTATGATTGTGAGATCCATTACCTACCGAGCAAAGCCAACGTGGTGGCGGATGCCCTTAGCCGAAAAGAGAGACCTGAGCCAATTCGGGGAGAAGGCTTATTAGTTGGTTATGACCTCTGATGTGATGAACCAAGTCAAGGAGTGTCAATATAAGGCATTGAAGGAAGATCATCTTAACTTTGAAAGAATGCGAGGTCTGGTCACCGAGTTAGGTGAAAACACGCTCGGTGCTAGAACCCGATTCGGACAGATGTGGATTCCTCGTTATGGGGATCTATATGTGAAGATCATGGTTGAAGCTCATAAGAGTCGATACTCCATCAATCCCGATGCTATGAAGATGTATCAAGACATGAAGAAAGATTATTGGCGGCCGGGTATGAAACGTGATGTAGCGGAGTATGTGAGTAAGTGCCTTACTTGTTTACAGATGAAGGCCGATTATCAGAAGCCGTATGGGAAGATCCAACAGTTGGATATACTGAAGTGGAACTGGGAGCATATCACCATGGACTTTATTATGAAGCTACCGTGTACCACGTGAGGGTATGATGCTATATGGGTGATAGTCGATCGTTTGACGAAGAGAGCTCACTTCCTACCAATCCGTGAGACATATTCATTCGAGAGGTTAGTGGATCTATTCATCAAGGAAATTGTAACTGGTCATGGTGTGCCCTATCAATTGTGTCTGATCGGGACACTCGATTTACCTCTAAAATTTGGAAGAAATTCCATGATGCGATGGGGACGAGGTTACATATTAGCACGGCTTATCATCCTCAGACGGATGTTCAGTCAGAAAGGACGATTCAGACGCTAGAAGATATGCTTCAGGATTGCGTCATTGATTTTGGAGGAAGTTGGGATGACCATTTACCGTTAGCTGAGTTATCATATAACAATAGTTATCATGCTAGCATTGGTATGCCCCCTTATGAGATGCTATACGGTAGGAGATGTAGAACACCCGTCTGTTGGGGTGATGATAGTCCAAAAAAGAGTTGGGAAGTATCGAGGTAATCAAGGCTACAACTGAGAAACTCGAAAAGATCAAAGCCTTCATAAAGGCAGCCAAGGATAGGCAGAAGTCGTATGCCGATAAGAGACGTAGACCGATTGAGTTGCAGGTGGGTGATAGAGTTATGTTGAAAGTCTCACCTTGGAAAGTCATGATTCGGTTCAAAAAGTGGGACAAGGTGAACCCAAGGTACATAGGGCCTTTTTGAATTATTGCTCGACTAGGAGAGATGGCCTATAGATTGGAGTTACCAGATGAGTTAAGTGGAATTCACCGAACATTCCATGTATCTCATCTTAAAAACAGTTTAGCTAACAAGGATATGGTTATACCACTAGAAGATATCGAGATAGATGAACGACTCAATATGTGGAGCAAGCAGTGGCAATCATTGATCGCAAGGAGAAAAGATTAAGGAGTAAAGTAGTTCCCCTTGTGCGTGTATAGTGGAAGCACATGAAAGAATCTGAGTCTACGTGGGAGACTAAAGAAGAGATAAGGCAGCATTACCCATAATTGTTTGAGGAATAACATGTTTTGGGGAAGAAACCTATATAAGGGGGTGGACTTGTAACACCTAGTTATTTTGGGGAAGAAACCTAGATAAGGGGGAGGAATAACATGTTTTGGGGAAGAAACCTATATATAAGGCAAGAACGAAAGAATAAAGTGAAGAAAAAGAAAGAAACTCAATAAAACCCAAATTGAGGGGTAAAAAGTGTCCAAAATGACAAATGTTTCAAAAGTTGGTGAATAAAGGTGGTATGACCACCTATGTTGTCACACAACATCTTTTTCAATCGGGTTTTAGAGAGAGAAATGGAAGAGCTTTGGGTTTGTGCAAGAAGAAGAGCAGGGAATCCAAATTTAAGGTAAGAATTCAATATGATAAGTTGTTCTTAACCGGCCAATGCCTCGGTTGTTTGATTGTGTGTGTTCGGGTGTCTGTGTTTTTTATGGGTTTTAGGTGTTTGAGCTTTTAGCAAACGGGTTTTGAAGAAGTCATGCCCAAAGGCTTCTAAGGTGAGTTCTAGAACCCCCTTTTTACTTGTTATAACTGATTTTAGGGCTGGAAATGCGTGATTAAACGTTTCAAAATTATGGGTGTTGTACCCGTATGTATGTGGGTGTATGCATGCGGGTGGGCTTGATTTTC
Source organism: Flaveria trinervia (assembly GCA_025506515.1). Lineage (NCBI taxonomy): Eukaryota > Viridiplantae > Streptophyta > Magnoliopsida > Asterales > Asteraceae > Flaveria > Flaveria trinervia. Next base: position 36,391 of record JACCIX010001280.1, read on the forward strand.
GGTGAATTATGATGCTTTGATGTTGCCATGTTCTTGTGTTGTTGCTTAGAATGTAAGATTTAAGATTAGAACATGTTAGATGATGAATTAGGGCCTGAATTATGTTATTGAAATGTAAATTGGCTCCTATGCGCCTAAAAAGTGGCCCATGCACCCAACAGTATAAACTGCCTAAGTGTTCCCATGCGCCCAAATAGTCTTTGGGCACCTAGAGTTAGGCTGAATTTGACTAAGTGTTCAGACGCCTAGAAAGCCCATCCGCCTAGGCACTCATGCGCCAGCATAGTGTCAATGCGCCTAGAATTTGCCCAGAATGACGAAGTGTGGCCATACGCCATAATAGTGCTCATGCACCTGAAAGTTTCCCATGTGCCTAAGTGTTCCCATGCGCCTGCATAATGTCCATGCACATATGCCTTAGAAAATAGTCTGCAATGTTAGGAAAATATGTAATGTAGGCTTTGACTTGGGATGTTCTCGGGGGTGATGTAAGTTGACTTTCGATGATGAATGAGGTATGTCATGGCACGTATGATGATTGGTATGTCATGTATGATGGTGCCATGTATGGTGATGATTTGTATGTGTATGTTTATGTTTCTTTTATGTATGTTTATTTTCCATGGCTTTATGTTGAATGTTACGAACGAAATGTAAAGTATTTTGTAACGTAAAGTGGAAGATAATGAAAAGAGGAATGTAAAGAAAGAATTCATGCAGTAATGAATGAATGAAAGTAAGAACAAGCAATGTATGGAGGTTCACACCCAATGAAGGGTGTTAGCTCAACTGTAAGCGGGTTAGCTACCCCGAAAGGATACACATTGGGGTATAGTCTTTGTGATTGACCATACGTATGGGATCCTTGTCGCTTGCCCTAGGTACATGAGTCAGCTTCGTGCACAATGTTCGAGGTACTTTACAAGTCATCGGAAGTAAGGAATATACGAAAGATAAGTAAGTAATAGTATGAATGAAAGTGAATGATAACGGTGATGTACTATGTATGAATGAAAGTTAACCAACAAACAATGTATAAAAATGATAATAATATTATCTATGTGTATGTATGATGTTTGATCGCATAAGAATGTAAAGAGTGGTTTTGAAAGAAAGTAAAGTATATTTTATTTAAAAACTAGAACTCACTCAACAACAGTACATTTTATGTGTTTCCATTTGGCAGGTAATGGTGCTGAGGATGGCACCTGGCATATTTTGGATGGAATCCATTTTGTATAACCATAATGTTTTTGCGTTGTAATGTGAACAAGTGACGTTTTGTAATTGTTAACAATGTTGCGTTATTTTGCAAAAGCGATTATATATTTATGAAATGTTTTAAGTTAATTCCCCTGTAATGTTTTTATTGATGTTTGAAATTATATGTATGTTTTGTGCAATGATTGACCAGCTGTGAGCGTCCTGGGAACGGGGCCATACACAAGGTTTGTGAAATTGATCACCAAAATGAAGAGTGCAGGAATAACTTTAAAGAACATAGTTGTAAACAAAAAGCTATTGAACCCTCTACCATACAGCTGGAACAACAACTACACTATCATCAAAAGGACAAAGGATATGTTTACCTGTCTTTTAGTGATCTCATTTTTGCAATCAAATCCTATGACATGGATGATAAGCAAAAGGTGGCTAATTACCTCAACACCATGGGAGCTGAAGCAATAACGATGTATGCAAAGATGGAAAATAACCCAAATTACTATGTTAGCTACTCACATATATGTTAGTTACAATAGTCATCTACTAAAGCTCAATCCAATGTGAAAGACCAATCCACACCTTAGTCCTTACCTCATTATCCAATCACTCACCAAAATGCTTATCTCCAAATACAACCTAACCTTACAATCAAACTTACACACCAACCCAAACCAATCAATTAATTCAACATGTCTTTGTTGTGAAGTCTTAACCAACTAAACAAACCATTCAAACGGCTTAAGAGCATCTGGCTCTTTCAATTCATTCATGAACAGCTGTGAAGCCTTTTCAGTAGGAACAACTAGTCCACCTATTGTCCTAGTGATGATTTGCAACAAGTCACCCCGGGTGATGTTGAAGAAAATGACATAAAATATCATATGTCTATGGTGGTTTATAGGGCTATGAATCTTGCTAGAAGAATCAGGAGAAAGGATTTTGGGTTGAACAATTCAAGCAAAATAGGTTTTGACATGTCAAACCTAAGATGTTATAACTATGATAAACCTGGTCATTTTGCAAGAGAGTGTACTGAAGCTAGAAATAATCAAGGTGATCAAGTTAAAAGGATGCTTATATTGGAAGTATAGGCAAAGCAAGACCAAGCTAGTGCATAAAAAACCAAGGCTCTTGTGTCTCAAATGAATGAGGACTATGATTGGTCAGAACAAATGGAAGCTTTGGATATCAAGTTGTCCACTACTCTATTAGCATAAATTCAGAATGAAGAAGAAATTGCTAAAGAGAATCTGTTTGTAGAATTTGTCTTAGAAGATATATTGAGTGGAGGGTTTGCTGAAGAACAAGAATTTGATGCTAAGAAGGTGAATGATAAAGTTGCTAAGGAGGTTGAAGTGATAAATAAAGATATGCCCTAATCTATTAAAGAAAAAGCTGTTGAGACTACTCCAGCTAAAAAGGTGGTGAAAGAAGAAAAAGTTATTGAGATTACTCCAGCTACTGCATGTGATGTTAAAGGAATTGCTATTAAGACTACTTCAGCAAATAAAGCACTAACAATCAACCAAAAGGCCTTCATGGTTAATGTGGTCCATGAAGAAATAGAGAAGCTTACAGAAACATAAGAGGTATATTTTAGTCTCTGCTCAATTGATTGTATAGAAAAGATTCAATGATATAGAGCTCATAATGAATGAATGATTGTTGAAGGTGAAAAACTTCAATATTAAACCCCAAAATATGAAACTAATGGGAGAATTTTCAAAGATAAAATAGATGGCTTCAACAAATCCATTTATTAATCAAAATTAAATCTTTATTACAAAGACTGTAACATAAAAGATTTGACAAATTGTAATAATGAACTTGCTTTGGAAATTAACAAATTAAATAATGAACTCTTATATTTGAAACAAATCGTTGAAAAATTTGAATTGTCTTCAAATATAGTTTAAGGTTTAATTAAGTCTTAAATGACACAGAATATTAGTAATGGAGATGGAGGAGTTGGTTACTCTTACATTGCACCACCGATTAATTATGATTAGTGTAACACCCGGAAATTTTCTTTGAAGTCGAGGGACCAAACTTGCCAAAACGGGAAAGCTCTTGAATGAGTGGGGGTATAAAAGGGGGAAGGCAGCCCACACCCTCCCCCACACTCATCATTTTTGGATTTGAGAGAAAAAGGGGAGAAAAGGGAGAAAACTTGGTTCGAGTGGATTCAAGCATGCAAAATCAAAGTGTAGCGGGTCTAATCGAAGCTCTACTCGAAGAGGTTGTCAAGGTGAGTTCTAGGACCTCTCTTTTACATGTTTTTGAATGATTTTGGGGCTGGAACACATCTGAAACTCGTTTTTATGAAATGTTGGGTGTTAACCCGAATGTATGCGTATGTGTATGTGTTTGATGCGGGTGGGGCTTGATTTCGGGCTTGGTTGTGCTTGAATGATGTTGTGGTATGCTTCCCTAGGGTTTAGGATGGTGGATTTGAGCTTAGAAGAGGCTTGGATGGGTTTGGAGGCCGAAAAGTGCACATGCAGTTCGGATGACTACATTCTCCACCCGGCTAGAGCTATACGACTGGAAGTCCATGGATCCGAATGGCATGCGACTGGGTCCATATGCACGAAAGGAGTGCGACTGAGGGTCATCCGCATGAAGGTCATGCGATTGAGGTCCATACACCCGCATGCCATGCGACTGAGGTTCATGCACTTGGAAATCATGCGACGAAAGGCTATGGACTGGAGGTCCATTCGCCTAAGTGTTCTTATATGTATGGAGGCCATGCGACCGAATAGGGTCCATACGCCCGTATGACCATAGTGTATTGTCTGACTTTCAGGAATGTGCGAACATAGGATCGGACCTTTGGGATTGTGGATGATGTGATGAGCTGATGATGATGATGTTGTGATGCATGATGATGTGTGATGCCGTATGGTTATATGATGTGAGGAGTGTGATTTGTGAGATGTATGATGATGTATGATTATGCACGATGTATGTTATGTGTGTGCGATGTTGCCTTGAGTGATGATGTTGTATGTTGTTATGTTCCTTATTGTTATGTATGATTGTCTTCCTGTGGTATGCGTTGAACGTTAATGAATGTAATGGAAGTATTATGTAACATAAAGTGGAAGATAATGAAAAGAGGAATGTAATAAATGAATGTAAGCATGAATGAATGAATGAGAGTAAGGATGGCTTGCAAGAGAAAGAAAGGAGGTTCATAACTCATTGAGAGTTGTTAGCTTAACTGTGTGTGTACTTACGGCGTGCGATCTTGGCTAATTCATAAGGGACTATAGACACAGTAAGAGTTTAGTCTTGGTGACTGCTCCGATACATGCGATGTGGTATTCACTGTGTGCTACGTAGGGTGCGATTTTGGCTAACTCATGTGGGTTCATACACACAGTAGGGGGGGTTCAGTTTTGGTAATTGCCCCGATACGTGCGATGTGGTATTTACTGTGTGTATATAGCGTGTGATTTTGGCTAACCCATGAGATGAGGTGCAATTTTGGATAAACCCTAAAAGTTCTCACACACACAGGAGGAGTCTGTCGTAGTGACCACTCCGTTGGTGCGACTTGTGTGATATGTACGATAGGTAAGAAGATATGAAGGTGCGATAAGGGCGAAATGTGCGATATGTATGAAATGAAAGAATGTAAGAAAAGAAGTTGGGAATGAATGGAAGATAATGAATGAATGATGAAGATAATGATTATATTATCTATGTGTATGTATGTTGTGTGATCGCATATGAGAGTAACGAATGGTTTTATAAAGGAAGTAATGTATGTTTTATTTAATACTAGAACTCACTGAGCAACGCGGACTTTTATATGTTTTCAGTTGGCAGGTAATGATTGCTAAGGATGGCACGGGGCGGCTACTCAGCTGTTTTGGATAACATCCATTTTATAATGCTTTTATGATGTAACGCAACATGTATTTTGTAATTTGATTACGATGTATTATTTTGCGAAAGCCTTATTATGAAATGGAATGTTTTGCTTAAATGTTTCTGCTGCAATGTTTTTATGTAATATGATGAAATAATATGTTTTATGTGCAATGATTTACCAGCTGTAAGCGTCCCGAGATCGGGGCCTTACAATTATACTTCATTACCTTCATTAGTTAACACCACTGATGAAAAGGCCTATGGTTTAGGCTTTCAACTAAAATCTAATTTAACATCTTTAGTCAGTGTTCCATTGACTGTGATCCTATTATAAAGATTGAAGTTAAAATTAATCATGACACTTTTTGTGCAAAAAAATTGAAGAGGATGGGTTGGTTGAAGAGTGGATTGATGATGATTTAGATTTGATAATAAAATTTGTAATGAGAAATCTCAATGTAGTTCATCTGTTTTGATTAAAGAAAAAGTGTGTGTTTTGAACGTTTCAATTGATTGCTCTTTAATTTCAAACAAGGAAAGAAAATTAATCTCCAAAATTAATTTCAAAATAAATGAAAAGAAAAGAAATTCACCACCTTTATCTGACTTTAAAACTAATTTGAAGAACATATTTGTTTCTAAAGGCAACATTGATAAAGAAGAATATATTTTTAAAGAAACAAATGAAAGTTTCTTTAAAGATAAGTCTTCTATTATTGCTAATCAAGTGAAAGAAGATTTGTGTAGCTCAGGTACAAAACAAAACTGGTCCTTCTCTAGTTCATTCAATACTTAAGAATAAAGAAAACTTTAAAGCCGTGTGTATAGTTGACACAAATCAAACTGAAAAGGCATTACGAGAGAGCGTACAAAAATCCGTTGGCCAAAGAAATTCTAAAGCAAGATTCTATGATAACAAAGGATGTTATTATAAACTGTCTAAAAAACCAATTGAGTATAAAATGTGTAATATACTAAAAATTGTTATGTGTGTGGAAAGCCAAATCACATGGCTAGAAATTGTCATTTTTAATTCTTTTACAAGTAATAAAGATTTCATAATTCCATTGCAAATAATAGAAAACAATTCTTTTTGCATGCTAAATTTAAAAGGAATATTAATACAGTCAAACACATTTGTTGATAACAAAAATGTTCAACGGAACACAGATTTGCAAAAGGATAAATCCATTAAAAGGGATTTACATGTCAAAGATAACAATTCATCTTCCATAAAAGACACTATCAAGAAATTGATTAAACCAATTCAAGAATGGAAATTTAAATCAATTATATTAGAACCTGAAATTATTGAAGATTATATCTTTAATGATGTAACAACCGGTATTTTCTTTAGAGCTGACGAAAGAAGAAAAAGAAATAAAGTCCATAGTCGGGGGACCAAACTTGCCACAACGGGATAAAGTTTGGAAGAGTTGGGGAATAAGAGGGGAGGGCAGCCCACACCTTCCCCATACCCACAAAATTCTGCCAAATGAGAAAAAAGAGAAAAGAAGGAGAAAAAGGGAGAAAAGCTCGGTTCGTGTGGATTCAAGCGTGCAACATCGAAGTGTAGCGGGTCTAATCGAAGCTCACTCGACGGTGTTGTTTGTGTAAGTTCGAGGCCCCCTCTTTTACCCATTTTTTAATGATTTTGGGCTGGAACACATAGTGAAAACCCATTTTTGAAATGTGTGTGTTTGACCCGTATGTATGTGTTTGTGTATGATGCGAGTGATGTATGATTGCGGGTTTGCGTGTGCTTGTATGGTGTGTAGTATGCACTCCTAGGTTTAGGATGGTTGATGGGCTTAGAAGAGGTTTGGGAGTGCTTGGAAGTCAAAAATGGCAGATTGGGTTCGGGAGGAATTTGCATCTCACACAGTTAGGGCTATGCGACCGAATGGCATGTGAGTCGTGCGACTGGAGTCCACACGCATGCCAGTCATGCGATTGAGGTTCAATCGCTTGTGAGTCATGCGACGGAGCCCATACACCTGCCAGTTGTCCGACCGAGGGTCATTCGCATGGGGAGCCATGCGACTGAGGCTCATATGCCTAGTTGCATCGGCATTAGGTCCATCGCACAAGGGTTCATCTGTATTGGTTCATTTGCATAGGTGTAAATCGCATTACCCATTCACATGAGTTCAGTCGCCTGGAAGGCCATGCGACTAAGGGTGCCCATACGCTCCAGTAGGGCTTGTGCACTCGGGGGAAAAAGTGGTTTTGATGTAAGTTTACTGACTTTCGGGGCAAAATGAGATGTAAGTTTTGATGTGAAAGATTCTCGGAGTTCATATAAGTTGACTTTTGAGGTCATAGACGCTATGATGGGCATGATGTTGATGATGATGTATGATGTTGTATGTTTATGCATGATGTATGCTGTATGTATGATGATGCCCTGTATGATGATGTTATTGATTGTGTATGTTATGTTCCTTGCTTTGTATGTTTATCTATCTCGTGTCTTTACATTGAATGCTAATGAATGAAATGAAAAGTATTATGTAACGTAATGTGAATGATAATGAAAAGGGGAATGGAATGAAGAATGCATGCATTAATGAGTGATGAAAGCAATGAAAGTCTTGCAAGCCTTGTATGTCGGGACAGCCCCCTTTGTAAGGTGTTAGCTCAACGGTGTGCGGTTCGCTATACCCCGTGAGGATGCAAATCGAGGTCTTTCTTTGTGACTAACAATTTGTATGGAACCATTGTTGCTTTCCTTAGGTACTATGGCGAGGAGGTGTTGTGCACCATAATAGAAGGTCTATGATAGGCTTAGGCCCAGTACCATGAGACTGAAGGGCATAGCACATGAAAATGGTTACACTGAACTTATCTTAGGTATTGTGGCGAGGAGGTGTTGTGCACCAATTGGAAGGTCTATGATAGGCTTAGGTCCAGTACGAGGAGACTGAAGGGTAAAGTTCATGCTTTTGTTGGAAGTAAAAGATGTAATGATGTACGAATGAATGAAAGTAAGAATGTATGAATGAATGGAAGATAACGAATGAATGATGAAGATAATTATGAAATTATATGTACGTACCATGTACGATCGAATGAAAATAAAGAACGGTTTTAAAGAAAGAAAGTATGTTTTATTATAAAACTAGAACTCACTCAGGAATGCTAACTTTTATGTGTTTCAAGTTGGTAGGTAATGATTGTTGAGGATGGCACGAGGTGGCTACTCAGCTCCTTTGGGATGGCATCCATTTTTATAATGCTTTTGTGATGTAACGCAACATATATTTTTTTGTAACTGGATAACGATGTATTGTTTTTCAAAAGCCTTTATAATGAAATGAAATGTCATTTTTGAATGTTTCCGCTGCAGTGTTCATTCAAGATAAATGAAAATATATGTTTTATGTGTAGTGATCGACAACTGTAAGCGTTCCAGGACGGGGCCTTACAAGTTGGTATGAGAACCAAGGTTAAGTGAAATGGGTAAATTTTCGAAATAAACCTTAACTTAAAATGAGAATGGGACAGAAAGGGAATGGATGCCAATCTGAGTAGCTGTGTGCCATCACGTATTTCATAATGATAACCGGTATTATGTGCGCATGTTATGTGGCTTATGTGTTGTGTGTAGATTTTAATACCGATGTAGTCCGGATAGTTAATGCTTGAGGTATGAAGAGTAAAGTAAGTGGCTAATCACAACTGGCCATTGTACTTAGGACTTACAATACCTAACATAAACTGAGCTGTTCCCTTGAATGACCTTGTTGATATTTGAATCTTTCAGTGTGCGTGTGAATGGCGGTGGTAAATCTTCGAAAGCCTCTCATGGTGGGGTCGTGATAGGCTTTGTGCTGAGCCGCGACCCAAGAGAGGAAGAAGCTGAATAGAAAAGCTGGTTCACGAAGAACCAGAGACCCCTCATCCGGAGGGTGGCGATAAGAGCGCCAATCTAAGAGCCTCAGTAAAGGAGGCTGTTGTAGAAGAAGTACATCAGGTCATGCAAACGATCTTACCGTATGTAGTGACTGAAGTTATCAATACGGTACGGGAAGGGGAGAGACAAGAGAGGAATAGGTCCTCGGGAGGATGGGAGCAATCGGAGACGGAACGGTTCTCTTTAATCTTGAGAGAGGAAGAAGGACCTGTGCAGGAGGTGACACGAGGCTGTAATTATGGGGTGTTTCAACGATGCAAGTCCCCTACTTTTGATAGTAATGGCACTGCTGCTGCTCACCGATGGGTAAGAGAAATGGAAGCTGTTTTAAATATCAGCGAGTTCCGGGAGGACCAGAAAGTAAAGTTTGCTGCCCATTCTTTTATGGACTCACCTCTGTGCTGGTGGGACAATATAGTCCAAGCCGAGGGTAACAGGGCTATTGGGAGCATCAGATGGTTTGAACTGAAGAAGTTGGTGATCGGGAGTTTGTCCTTATAGGGAAATGTATAAGTTGAGAGAGAGTTCCTGCAACTGGAGGCGGGAACCATGACGCATCAGCAGCACCACGAAGTTCAAAAAAATGGCACGTCTAGTGCCGGGTCAGGTGACACCTCTATCTCGAAAGATCAAGAGGTATATTCAGGGCTTGCCGGTGGATATTCGCAGGCACATGATCGTCGTCCGGCCGAGCATGTTTAGGTCGGCGGTTGACTTGGCAGGGAGATTGTATGATGAGAGGGCTATAGTGGTGGTGGCTGAAGGTAGCAAGAAGGGTGGTGGTGATTGGAACTGGAATCGGAAGAGGTTTGGTCGGGGTGATGCCTCCATGGGTAACAAGAAGGCACGGGTGGATGACCGTCGTGTGATCGCTTCGGGTTCGGGTTTGAAGAAGTGTGGTAGGTGTGGATGAAGATCATGTATAGGTTGGACTCACCTTTGTTTAGATTATTTACTTTTGTGTAACGCTCCGAATAATGTCTAAGCGAGCCAAATAATAATAATGGGCTTAGACGAGATCATTTAATGAAAATAAGATGGATATGGGTTTTAGACCAAGAAGACTTCGTGGGTTATGTGTTTGGCGAGTTTAAGGTACCAGGAACGCCCGGTATATATAAACGGATCATCTTGAGCAGCTCTCATTTGCAATTCAAAACTCTAGTTCTAGAGAGAGAGTAGAGAGAGAAAGTAGAGAGATTTGAAGATTCGAGGCTCGGTTGATCTCGGGATTGGAGATCGGTGTTTGTGGGCATCCAAAAAACAAGAAAACACCAAGAATCCAGGTAAGAAACAACATTTAATCATTGCTTTTGATGTAAACCCGAATTCTAAGGTTTGGGTTTTGAAAAATGGCAAAGATTCACCCAAAACTGATGCTTTTGTGCAAGAAAACATGTAAGAAAATTATAAATCTTATTGGATGATAAAACAAGGTTTTGGATGTAAAAGATTGAAGTTTTGGGTCAAAAATGGATTGTTCGTAATTTTTAGCCCGTTCTGCGAAACTAGGCATTCATCCAGCGAAATTAGGTACTCGTCTAGCGAAACTGCGGATCTTCCTGCGAAAGTATAGTTTCCTAGGTAGTTTCGCAGACATGGTTATCCAATGAAAGTTGGGCAAAACTGGTAGCGAAGACACCACAAAACTGCTAGCGACGATGCCAGCGAAACTAGCAGCAAAACTGCTGGCGAAACTAGTAGCGAAACTACTGGCGAAACTTGCAACGAAGCTCTTGGCGAAACTAGCAGCGAAACTGCGGATCTTGTAGCGAAATTAGCAGCGAAATTAGGCAGAAATTAACTCCCTTGAGTGTTAACTTATCTGCAGGCTGTGTAGTGCAACCTTTGCTTTGAAAGCTTGATTGAGAAGCTACTCATCGAGTCTAGGTAAGTTCTAAATCCAATATTTAAAGGTTTTGAACTAGTTTGGGGCTGGAAATGCATACTAAATATATGTTTTAGACGACCAAGATTTTAAGAGGTTTTAACGAGAAGATTGATTTTTCGATAAGGAAATGTGTTATATAAAAGTGTTAAAATAAAAATTATTCACGCTGACTTGGCAGCACAACCCCAGCTAGGGGTGTTACCCCTTGGACCCCACTATGGGCTACTACCCCTAGGACCCCACTGTTAGGGGCTACCGCTCCGAACCCGACTGTCCTGCGGTGGGTCAGTTATGTCTTATGATAATGTATGCTAGTTTGTGCATATGTTTATGTATGTGATTGTATGATGCATGATGATGATGTGTGATGGTATATGTTATGTATGATGATGCATGATGATGTTATGCTTATGTATGATATGTTTTCTTCTGTTCGTTACTACGTATTATGATATGACTTTACGTGGTGTGATTATGATAATGAACGTAAAGTATTATCTTAACAAAGTGAAAGATTTAAGATAATGAAAGTGGAATATAACGAATGAACAAATAAAAAGCCTTGCAAGCAACTGGAAGGTGGTTCACAACTTATTGAGAGTTGTTAGCTCATTTGTGTGTTTACAGCGTGCGTTTTGGCTAACTCATAAGGGTTCATACACATAGTAAGAGTTCAGTCTAGGTGACCGCTTCAATACATGTGTTCTCCTAATTACTATGTGTTATACATCGTTTGATCTTGGCAAACCCATAAAAGTTCGCACACATAGGAGTCTGTCCTAGTGACCACTCCGTATGTGCGTTATGGGGTCCTTGTCGCTTAACCGTAGACGAATTGCTTGGTGCTCTAAAGGGGAGGGTTAAGTACATGACAGGACCTAGATAGGAGGGAAAGATAATAAATGTATGAAATGTGCAATATGTATGAAATGAACGATGATGAAGATAATAACAATTACCTTGATGTACGTATGATGTGTGATCACGTGCGATAGTAAAGAAAATGTTTTAACGAATGAAAGATAATATAAGTTTTTATAAAACTAGAACTCACTTAGCAACGCTGACTTTTATGCATTTTCCATTTGGCAGGTGAATGTTGCTGAGGATGGCCCGGGGTGGCTACTTGGCTCGTTTTGGATGGCATCCATTATTTTATACGATAACATTTTTGCATTGTAATGCGAACAAACCATATTTTGTAATGAATGAAGGATTTGATCCGCCCAAGATACATATTAAATTGATGTGGCTAGTGTGATATGATCCAAGTCGGGTCATACCCAATAACAAGCCAAACAAACACCGATAAATATTTGTTTGTTGATGAGATCAAACAAATAAATATAAGCACCAACATTGAAACCGGGTTTCCTAAAACATTGCTTTTGAAAATGAACAACATTATATGGATAATTTGTTCCTGAGAAATTGTTTGTTTTATTATTTAAGTTAGTTAAATAATATCAAACAAAAGTATGTTAGATTCTATAAAATTACAAGGGTTTTAATTTTATAAAAATGGAGTGCAAGAGTAATTTTATAAAACATTTCAAATGGGAGGGAAACCCACCTTGTGGGTCCTAACTTCGGCCGCCCCTTTGGGGTTGAAGTTGCTTTGATTTGTTGTTGTTTCATGCAACATTGAGAACTTAACTCTCTTCCACCAAGACATCTTTCTCACACACACACACACAAGAGCAAGAATCCTCTCATATCTCTCTCAAAAATTTCGAATTTTTGAGCTCTAATACACAAGATTTTCAGCCATCAAAGAAGGGTTCTTGGCTGAAAAATCAAGCTTGAAGAGGGTTCTACAAGTTGGTGTTGCAAGTCCTAGCAAAGGGGTGTTTGTACAAGCTTGGGGTATCATCTCTTGAGGACTTCTACCTTGAAGTTTAGACATTCAAACATCATCATCCAACCTCCATCTCCACGTTTCTAAAGGTAGTACATGTGGTTGATGTATTTACATTTTGATAGTATGTTCTTCCATATAAAATGATCCTTGTTTTGGGTTTTGCTTAAACATATGTATATGATTCATAAACTCACGTTTTTTTACATAACTCCGCTGCGTTTTACATGATAAATGGTTAATATGTCTTTGATTTACATCTACAAAACCCCAACAATGGTATCAGAGCCGGTTTATATGGATACATGCTTCAAACATTGAAATTTTCGGGTCCTTTTTTTTTAAAAAGTGGGCTGGAAATTTCTCTATATGGAAGTCCTTTTATTTTTCAAGATGCTACTTTATATGCATGTAAGGATCTTGAAAAATTTAGATCATAAGATGGTTTGTTTGTTTGGACATAAACCCATTTGTTCTTGGTTTATGTTGGCCAGGAATATGGGTGTAAAAGGGCTGCCATAAAATCGATATAATGGAACCTTTTGGATGTGTTTTATGTGCACAAAGCCTAGCCATGACCTTGTGATTGATTATTTGTGGTTGTGATTCATTTGGATGAAATAAAAGCCATATAATTTATTTATTTCATTTGGTATGTAATAAGTAGATTAGCTTGTACTTTATTTTACTAGAATGTATTAGGACTTTTTCTATGTAATAAGCTTTTTGGGGCTGTTTTGTAACACAAAGAAGGAGCCTAAAGATGATGATGGAATCACACACAAAAGGAATACTTGAAGCATTTGGATGCAGTTCAAGTGGGAGTTTTTTTTTCTCACTCAACAATGTGTCATGTTTTACCCTAGGAATGACCCCTTGACACACTTGTTATGGCAAGCAAGTGTGTTCAAATGTTGGCTATGGTTGTGCACTTATTTTTTTTTGTTGTTTGGTTGTTTTGGTTGTGCTTAATATTTTATAGAATATTGACAAACTAGTTACCAACTATGATAAATCAAGCATAAAAATGGTTCTTTATAATCATTAAAGGAATTAATAAAATGTGTTTATTAGGGTTAATGATTTAATAAAAATGGATTTTATTAAAAGAACCTTGAAAATGGTATTTCAAATAATACCATGCATTTGAATGCATACAAGTTGTATGCTATAAAAGGCTTTTTCCAAAAACTAGAATTTTGAAACTACAAACCCTTTTAAACAAGTTTAACACCATCCTTTTAAGCAACACTCAATTCACTTGTGACTTATTTATGGGATAAAGGTCACCTAACCATAAATATAGAAACTTCTGATGTTGAGGTGAAATTACCATATTTGTGGGATAAAGGTCACCTAACCACTTATATTTGTAAAGTCACATGTATGTCTAAGTAGGACGACTTGATTTGGAAATCATGCATTAGGATCACCGAAGCATGACATACAAACGGTGTTGATGGGATAAACATGCCAAACAAAACATAAGATGTTTAAAACGATCCCATAAAACTAGAAATTGTAATAGGTTACAATTGTCAAACGTTGACTACCTTGTTAATTTAAATAAAGGGATAAAGGTCACCTAACCGATATTTAAATGTAACGTTGGGTTCTATATTTTAATTATTAATTGTCTATGAGACATAAAAGGGGTATTAATAATTAAAATGCTTAAGTATCAAAATACTAAAATTTGAACTTTGTTATATTATAGATGGCTAACAACAACAACTCCATCCCGACCGTCCATAACCTATCACTAAGAACGATCCTTGAAAAGGAACGTCTAAACCAGGGAACTTCATGATTAGTATCGAAACTTGAGAATAGTTCTCAAGCAAGAAAAGAAGTCCTATGTGTTAGACGATCCCATTCCCGATCAACCCGATGAGAATGACGTTGAGGCTTTTACCGAGTGGGTCAAGTACACCGAGGACTCCGTGCAAGTCTCATGTCTCATGCTAGCGAGTATGATTCCCGACTTGCAAAAGGACTTTGAGACCACAATGCCTTTGACATGATCACCCAGTTGAAGGAAATGTTCCAACAACAATCAAGGGTGGAGTGCTTCGAAACGGTTCGAGCGCTCCATGCATGTCGGATGGACGAGACCCAATCGGTGTCATCTTACGTTCTTAAGATGAAGAGCCACATTTATCACCTCGAAAGGCTTAACTGTCGTGTGTCCACGAGTTGGCACCGGATTTGATCCTCAACTCCCTATCAAAGAAGTTTGATAGCTTTGTTATGAACTATAACATGAATGGTTGGGACAAGAGCATTGGTGAGCTTCATTCAATGCTCAAAACAGCCGAGGCAGGCATGGGTAGAAAGGTTCTACCAGTCCTTACGATCAATGAAGGTGGTAATAGAAAGAGGCACCTCCCCGACCCTAGGGCAAGTGTTGCCAAAGGGAAGAGGCATGTCAAAGGGAAGGGTAAGGGTAAAGCAAAAATGGAACCGCCTAAACCCAAAGAAAAGAAGCAAAAGGTTGCTCAAGATGACTTGTGTTTTGAGTGTGGTGAGGTAGGCCATTGGAAACGCAATTGTCCGGTCTATCTCAGAGCGTTGAGATCGAAGAGGGATGCTGGGCAAACCTCAGGTACAATCTTTATGATACATGTTGAGCTAAATGTAATTTATTCTAACACATGGGTATAGATACTGAATGTGGAACTCATATTTGCAATTTTTTGCAGGGGTTCAAAAGAAGTAAGCATTATTCAAAAGGGGAAATTAGTCTCTTTATGGGCAATGGTGCAAAGGTTCACGTGGAAGCCCAAGGAGACTATGTTTTGAAGCTTCCAAGTGGTTTGGAAGTTATTTTAAATAATGTTTTGTATGCTCCTAGTTTGACTAGGAACATCATTTCTGTTTCCTGTTTAAGACAATATGATTGTGATTTCAAGTTTGTTGACAATGATATTCATGTTACTTTGAATCATGTGTTTTATTTTAAGGCTATTCCTTGTAATGGTATTTATGAATTGGTTCATGATAACACAACATATGATAGCTCAATGTACCAAGCAACCACCAAAAAACTCAAATTAGATTTGAGTGATTCCTATCTTTGGCATTGTCGCCTTGGTCACATAAATAAGAATCGTATGCATAAACTTCAAAAGAATGGTCTTTTGAAAACCAATGAAAATGATTCATTTGATTTGTGCGAGTCTTGCTTACAAGGTAAAATGACAAAGGCCCCTTTTAGTGGGACTAATGAAAGGGCGAAAGATTTATTAGGGATCATACATTCAGATGTATGCGGACCTTTTAAACCAATAACTAGAATGGTGAAAGATACTTCATAACCTTTACCGATGACTATAGTCGTTATGGGTATGTGTACTTGTTAAGACACAAACATGAATCTTTTGAAATGTTCAAAATCTTCAAGAATGAAGTAGAAAATCAACTCAACAAAACGGTCAAGATGCTTCGTACAGATAGAGGAGGTGAATACCTAAGTAGTGAATTTCAGGAGTATCTTAGAAGTTGTGGGATTGTCTCACAACTCACTCCACCTGGAAGACCACAACATAATGGTGTCTCTGAGAGGAGAATCGGACTCTATTGGATATGGTTCGATCTATGATGGCTAGAAGTTCACTACCTCTATCATTTTGGGGTTTCGTGTTGCTCTCCGCGGCCCACATTTTAAATATGGCCCCAACCAAGAAAGTGGAAAGGACAGCTTTCGAAATATGGCATGGAAGGGTTCCATCATTATCATATTTGAAAGTTTGGGGGTGTGAAGCTTATCCTAAGAAATACACTCAAAACAAACTAGAAGCCCGATCCATAAAGTGTATCTTCATTGGATATCCTAGAGATTGTATTGGATATTATTTCTATGATCCGACAGAGCCGAAAGTCTTTATTGCTCGAAAGGCAGAGTTCTTGGAAACTAAGTTTCTTTTGGAAGAAACTGGTGGAAAGCAGTGGAACTTGAAGAGTTAAAGATTCACAAGACGATACACAATTGGTTGATACTAACAATCAACATGAGGATGTTGAAAATGATCATATGGATGATCAAGATACACAAAACTTCGTAGATCTGGTAGAATTAGTTTTCCTCCTGAGAGATATGGATTTTTCATAGACAGATGCTATGTGGTAGATTCGGATGAACCAACCACATACCATGAAGCAATGTCAAAACCTGATTTTGACAAATGGCAAGAAGCCATGAACGTTGAGATGCAATCCATGTATGATAACCAAGTTTGGGAATTGGTTACACCATCTCTTAAGTCCAAGATAGTTGGAAGTAAGTGGGTTTTCAAGAAGAAAACCGATATGCATGGAAACTTGGATACCTTTAAAGCTAGACTTGTAGCAAAAGGTTTCACTCAAACTCAACGGGTTGATTATGATGAACCTTTTCACCTGTGGCAATGCTAAAGTCTATAAGGATATTATTTGCCATAACAACATATTATGACTATGAAATTTGGCAAATGGATGTCAAAACCGCTTTCCTTAATGGATATCTTGAGGAAGATGTCCATATGAAACAGCCTGAAGGTTTTGTCGATCCAAAACATCCTAACAACGTATGCAAGTTAAAGAAGTCAATCTATGGATTGAAACAAGCGTCGAGAAGCTGGAATCACCGTTTTGATGATGAAGTAAAGAAATTTGTCTTCATAAAAAACGCTGATGAAGCTTGTGTGTATAAGAAAGCTAGTGGGAGCATTATAACTTTCCTTATATTATATGTCGATGACATTCTACTTTTTGGAAATGACATTTCAACCTTGGAAGGTGTAAAAACCTGGCTTGGAAGCTGTTTTTCCATTAAGGATCTTGGTGAAGCCACCTATATTTTGGGAATAAAGATCTATAGGGATAGATCAAGGCGGTTGATAGGTTTAAACCAAAGTGCATACATTGAAAAGATCATGAAGGTTCAAGATGGAGAATTCTAAGAAAGGTTTTGTGCCTATTCAAAAGGGGACTATATTGAGCTCATCTCAATGCCCCAGTTCAAAGGTTGAACAAGAAAGAATGAATGGAGTCCCATATGCATCTGCTATAGGATCCATCATGTATGCAATGATATGTACTAGGCCGGACGGGTCATGTGCTCTGAGCATGACAAGTAGATATCAGCAGAATCCTGGTAATAGTCATTGGATGGCTATTAAGAGTATTTTGAAATACCTTAGGAACACTAAGGATATGTTCTTAATATATGGATCTGGTGAGGAGGAACTCGTAGTAAAAGGTTACACGGATGCGAGTTTCCAAACTGATCGAGATGATTCTCGATCATAGTCGGGATATGTCTTCATTATGAATGGAGGAGCGGTCTCTTGGAAGAGCTCAAGCAAGATGTAGTGGCACTATCTACAACAGAATCAGAATACATCGCCGCTTCATTGGTAGCTCAAGAAGCTGCGTGGCTTAGGAAGTTCATTGCTGATCTAGGGGTCGTTGCTACCATTCAAGACCCCCTAGAGATCTTTTGTGACAACGAAGGTGTGATTGCTCAAATCAAGGAACCTCGTGCTCATCAAAAGACTCGGCACATTGAACGGAGATTCAACTACATAAGGGATGAAGTTGAAAAGGGAAAAATATGTATTCGCAAAGTTCACACCGATCAAAACATTGCGGATCCATTCACGAAGCTCCTAGATAGGTCAAAACATGAAAGTCATACTTGTTCCTTAGGACTTCGATATTCTAGTGATTGGACTTGATCAAATTTTGTATTTGGATATTGGAAATTATGTTATTTGCCTCATTCTATGGTTATAATTTTCATTTGTCCTTCTATTTTAGCATGTTTAAATCCGTGAATAAGTAAGTTATTCTAAACATCCGTCGTCGATCATACTTGTGGGAACAACTATCAATGTAAGACTATAATGAACTTGGATTGGTTGATATTCATAAGGTATGAATATAGAGCAAGTCGTTGCTACCAAGGTTCATGATATCTATGGGATTCAGATATTGGACCGGCCCGCTCTCAATTATTTCTGCATGGAATCTTTGTGATTAGTCATAAGAGATATTGAGTAAAGGCGAATATCATTGTATCCTCAGACCTGAGATGCATGTTGGTCTTGATATTCATCAAGTATTGTACTTTGACTTAGTTCTTTGCTGTTATGAAAGATTGGCAGTACATAAGGCTAAGTTCACGCTTGATATAATGTGATTATGAGAGACTTGGTGAATATCAAAACCCAATATGTATCTCAGGTTGGAGGATACCAAATGATATTCGCCATTACTCAAATTTAATTATGATCAATCAATAAGATTCCATGTAGTAAAATTTGAGATGCGGGTTAGTCCAATATTTGTATCCCACAAATATCTATGAACCTTGGTAGCAACCCATTGCTCTATATTCATCCTTATGAATATAACCAATCCAAGTTCATAATAATCTTACCCTCACACTTGTTCCCACAAGTATGAACGACTACGAACATTTAGAGTAAACAATTTACACATGGATTAAACATGCTAAATTGGAACATTAATTGAAACATTATACCAAATAATTTTATTCAAATAATAAAGAGTTCGATATATCCAAATACAAAATTTACAAATCAAATCCAATCACTAGAATATCGAAGTCCCATGGCACAAGTATGACCTTCATGCTTTGCCTTTTCAAGGAGCTTCGTGAGAGGATCCGCAATCCGTGTGAACTTTGCGAATACATATCTTTCCCTTTTCAACTTCATCTCGTATGTAGTTGAATCTCCGCTCAATGTGCCTAGTCTTTTGATGAGCACGAGGTTCCTTGATTTGAGAAATCGCACCCTCGTTATCACAAAAGATCTCTAGGGGGTCTTGAATGGAAGGGACAACCCCTAGATCGGCAATGAATTTCTTCAACCATGCAGCTTCTTGAGCTGCCAATGAGGCGGCGACATATTCTGATTATGTAGTTGATAGAGCCACCACATCCTGTTTGGAGCTCTTCCAAGAGACCGCTCCTTCATTCAGAATGAAAATATATCCCGATTGTGACCGAGAATCATCACGATCGGTTTGGAAACTCGCATCGTGTAACCTTTTACAACGAGTTCCTCATCACCAGATCCATAGATTAGGAACATATCTCTTGTCCTCCTTAGGAATTTAAGTATGTCCTTAACAGCCATCCAATGACTGTTTCCAGGATTTTGCTGGTAACGGCTTCTCATGCTTAAGGCGCATGACATGTCCGGTCGAGTGCATATCATTGCATACATGATGGATCCATTAGCAGATGTTATGGGATTGCCTTCATTGTGTCTTGCTCATCCCTTGAGCTAGGACATTGAGTCATACTCAATATCGTTCCTCTTTGAATAGGTACGGTACCTTTCTTAGAGTTCTCCATCTTGAACCTTTTCAAGATCTTATCAATGTATGCACTTTGATTTAAACCAATCAACTGCCTTGATCTATCCCTATAGATCTTTATTCCCAGAATATAGGCGGCTTCACCAAGATCCTTGATGGAAAAACAACTTCCAAGCCAGGTTTTTACACCTTCCAAGGTTGGAATATCATTTCCAAATAGTAGTATATCATCAACATACAATGCTAGGAAAGTTATTGTGCTCCCACTAGCCTTCTTATACACACAAGCCTCATCAACGTTTTTGATGAAGCCAAATTTCGTTACCTCCTCATCAAAATGATGATTCCAGCTCCTCGATGCTTGTTTCAATCCATAGATTGATTTCTTTAACTTGCATACTTTATTAGGATGTTTTGGATCGACAAAACCTTCAGGCTGAACCATATAGACATCTTCCTCAAGATATCCATTTAGGAAAGCGGTTTTGACATCCATTTGCCAAATCTCATAATCATAATGAGCAGCTATGGCATACAATATCCTTATAGACTTTAGCATCACAATAGGTGAGAAAGTTTCATCATAGTCAACCCCTTGAATTTGAGTGAAACCCTTTGCTACAAGTCTAGCTTTATAAGTATCCAAGTTTCCATGCATATCGGTTTTCTTCTTGAAAACCCACTTGCTTCCAACTACTTTGGAATTAAGAGGTGGTACAACAAGTTCCCAAACTTGATTGTCATACATGGATTGCATCTCAACGTTCATGGCCTCAAGCCATTTGTCACAATCCAATTTGGACACTGCATTCTGGTATGTGGTTGGTTCATCTGAATCTACCACATAGCATCCATCCATGAAAAATCCATATCTTTCAGGTGGATTACTAGTTCTACCACTTCTGCGAACGTTTTGTGTGTATTGATCAACCGCTTGATCATCCTCAACATCCTCATGTTGAGTGCTAGTTTCAACCAAACGTGCATCGGGTTGTGGTTCTTGATCCTCCTCAAGATCCACCGTTCTACTGCTAGTTCCTTCCATAAGGAACTTTGCCTCTAAGAACTCACCCTTTTTGGCAACAAACACCTTTTGTTCCGGTGGATCATAGAAATAATATCCCATAGAATCTCTAGGATATCCAAAAAAGGTACACTTGGTGGATCGGACTTCCAATTTGTTTGGGGTGGGAGTCTTAACGTAAGCCTCACAACCCCGGACCCTTAAGTATGATAGGGAAGGAACTCTTCCATGCCATATCTCAAAAGGTGTCATTTCCACCTTTTTGGTTGGGGCCATATTTAAAATACGGGCCGCAGAGAGCAAAGCAAAACCCTAAAATGATAGAGGTAATGTGCTTCTAGCCATCATAGATCGAACCATATCCAATAAGGTTCGATTCCTCATGTCACACACACCATTATGTTGTGGTGTTCCAGGTGGAGTGAGTTGTGAGACAATCCCACAACTCCTAAGATGATCTTGTAAAGCATCACTTAGGTATTCACCTCCTCTATCGGTGCGGAGAACTTTAATCGACTTGTTGAGTTGATTTTCTACTTCATTCTTGAAGATTTTGAACATTTCAAAAGCTTCATCTTTGTGCCTTAATAAGTACACATACTCATAGCGACTATAATCGTCCGTAAAGGTAATGAAGTATCTTTCACCATTTCTAGTCATTGGTTTAAAAGGACCACATACATCCGAATGTATGATTCCTATTAAATCTTTTGCCCTTTCGTTAGTTCCACTAAAGGGTGCCTTAGTTATTTTACCTTGTAAACAAGATTCACATACATCAAATGAATCACATTCATTCGTTTTTAAAAGACCATTCTTTTGAAGTGTTTGTATACATTTCTTGTTTATATGACCATGATGACAATGCCAAAGATAGGTATCACTCAAATCCAACTTGAGTTTCTTCCTGTTAATATGGTACAATGAACTATTTAAAGCATTTTCATGAACCAATTCATAAATACCATTAATGGGAATTGCTTTAAAATAGAACATATCATTTAAAGAAACATGAATATCATTTTCAACAAAAGATAATACATAATCATAATGTCTTAATTGGGATACAGAAATAATGTTCCTAGTTAAACTAGGAGCATACAAAACATTCTTCAAAATAACATCCAAGCCACTTGGAAGTTTTAGGATGTAGTCCCCACGAGCTTCAACTTGGACTTTGGTTCCATTGCCCATGAAGAAGCTAACATCCCCTTGATTGAAGTCCCTACTTCTTTGAACCCCTGCAACAAATTGCAAATATGAGTTCCACATCCGGTATCCAATACCCATGTGTTAGAAGATGTAACATTAAGATCAATATGAATCATGTATATTGTACCTGAGGTCTTCCCGGCATCCCTCTTTGTCTTCAACTCTTGGAGATGGACAGGACAATTCCTTGCCCAATGTCCAATCTCTCCACACTTGAAGCATGGGTCATTAGTTGCAACCTTTTGCTTCTTCTCTTGTGGTTTGGGTGGCACCCTTGCCACCCCTTTCCCTTTTCCCCAAACGGGTCCCTTACCCTTGGCAACCTTTGCCTTAGGTGCAGGATGAGGCCTTTTCTTGTTCCCACCTTCCTGGATGGTGAGAACGGGTAAAACCCTTTTACCCATGGCTGCCTCGGCCGTTTTAAGCGTTGAGTGAAGCTTACCAATGCTCTTGTCCCATGCATTCATGTTGTAATTCAACACATATGTCTCAAACTTCTTGGTAAAGCCATTAAGGATCAAATCCGTGGCCAATTCCTTCGAGACAGGACAATTAAGCCTCTCGAGGCGGTCAATATGACTTTTCATCTTAAGTACATAAGATGAAACCGATTGGTTGTCGTCCATACAACATGCAGGGGGTGCTCGAACCGTTTCGAAGTGCTCAACCCTTGCTTGCTGTTGGAACGTTTCCTTCAGCTGGGTTATCATGTCATCAGCCGTGATGTTCATACTCCTTTTGGAGATCCGGAGTCATGCTCGCTAGCATGAGACAAGACACTTGGACGGAGTCCTCAGTGTATTTCAGCCAATCGTTATAGGCCTCCTCATCATCCTCAGTAGGTTGATCGGGGATGGGGTCGTCTAAAACATATGATCTTCTCTCTTGCTTGAGAACAATTCTCAAGCTTCGATACCAATCAATAAAGTTTTTATGATTTAGAAGTTCCTTTTGGAGGATCGCTCGTAATGATTGGGTGGACGCGGATGAGTTATCACGATTGTCATTATTGGTGGCCATCTACAAAATATAACAAAGATCTATTTAGTATTTTCGATATTGCTATTTTTAATAATTAATGTCTTTTAAGGTCATTTTATATTAAATTCTAGAACCCAACATTACATTTAAATTGTGGTTAGGTGATCTTTATCGCATGATTTAAATTAATAAGGTGGTCAACGATTGACGGTTGCAACCATTTGCAACTTCTAGAGGTATGGGATCGACTTTAAACATCATATGTAAAGTCGGCATGTTAATCCCATCAACACCATTTGGAAACCATATTTAGGTGATCCATTTAACATGGTTTGCAAATCAAGTTACCCTACTTGCACACACGTGTGAGTGTACCCACATAAGTGGTTAGGTGACCTTTATTCCACCAATGTGGTATCCCCACCTTAAATCACAAGTTCCCTCTAAATGGTTAGGTGACCTTTATCCCATTAAGAGTTCCCAAATGACTCAAGTGTTGTGCAAAAGGATGGTGTTAAACTTGTTGGTCAACAGTTTAGAGATTTCATAATTCTAGTTTAGAAAACTCTATGTACTTGTATTTGCATGCTTTCAAATACAAGATACCCTATGGTTCTTTTAATAAAACCCATTTGATTATAAAATCATTAATCCTTTTGATAACCATTTATTAACACTTAATGATTAAGAACCATTTTATATTAGCTTGTTAAGATCATTTTATTAAGATTGTTAATCACATCCAAATATCATACAATCATTCATAAAACCACAATCAAACAAGCATAATATAAACAACCATAATATGCATAACCATAGCTACTATTGTGACCACACTTGTTTGCCATCACAAGTGTGGTCATTAGGTCTTTCCTAAGGGTTGAATACAACACAAAAAAGAGATCAACAGAGACTCCCACTTGAACTTGCATCCATATGCTTCAAGTCCTTTTCTTTGTATCTTCCTCTTGTGCTTCCTTCCGAGCATCTTCTTTTAGAAAATATATATCCTAATACATATTTTTCTAGTAAAAGAAAATTACTCCTAATCTATTATTACATCCCAATGAATAAATAGACAAAATACTTTTAAACAAAGCACAAATTAATATACAACCCCATTGAAAGAATATAATCAAATAAACACATTCAATCCAAACCAAACAACACAAGGTCAAGCTAGGTTATGCACAATCATATGAACAGCCATAAACATCATTCAACAAACAAAATAAACCCCATCAAACCCCAAATTTTCAGCCAACGTAAACTGAAAATTAGGGTTTGTTTGTCCAAACAAACAACAACAGATCAACCAATTGACATTCTCATCTTTCAAGGTTTAATCATAAGCATGAAGATATAACTTTGAAAGACTTGGGGTTTATTGAATCAACCAAAATCAGCCTATTATGAGTTGATAATCATCCTATAAAACCAATTTTAAAGGAGAAGAACAAGCAAGCTATCCACATAACCGGCTCTTGATGCCATTGATGGGTTTGCAAGAACATAAAACTTAGTTTAACCCATTAAACTTTCTGAAAACGCAGCGGAATAACAACATTATAATAACTTACTTATAAGCTGAAAATTATGTTGTTTAGGTGACCATATAAAAGTATAAAGCAAACCCAAAATCAAAGGATCTAAATATGTGAATAAGCAAGCTATGAACACAAAAACAAGCATAATGGACAGCCATTAACAAGCTGCCATAACTATTTTCAGCAGCTCAAGACAATGCTTCCAAAAGGGCTGCCAAAACGGTGGATTGATGAAGATGGAGATGTCAAAATCGGCCAAGACTCCAAGAAGAGGAGCCCTCAAGCTAGTATACCCACAAGCCTTAACAAGCACCTAATCTTGTTAGTTAGAAGAACACCAAGATGTACTCCCTTGAATAATCCAAATCAGCCAAGAACAACTTGAGGAGCTGCCAATGAAATGATTTTTCAGCTCTTTCTAGCCTTTCTTTTGAACGAGTTGGTGTTTCTTTTGGGAGCTTTTTCTTTGTTTGTGTGAGAGAAAAAGTGTCTTTGATGGTTGAGTAATGATGTGTGTTAACTCTTGCAAAGAACAAGAAGCAAAACACATGCTCCCAATGGCCCATAAGGGTGGCCGAAATCTTTAACCCAAAGGAGTTTCCCTCTCTTTTGAATGTTTTATCAAATACTCTTTAACCATAAGATTTATAAAATTAAAACCCCTATTAATTTATAACTATAACACACTTTTATTTGTAATTATTTAACCAACTTAAATAATTAAACAAATAATATCTCATGAACAAACTATCCATATAATGTTGTTCTACCACAAAGCAATGTTTTAGAAAACTCATTTCTAAATTGGTGTTAATGTTTATTTGTATGATCTCATCAACAAACAAACATTTATTGGTGTTTGTATAGCTTGTTATTGGGTATAACCCTACTTGGATCCTAAAGTACTAACTGCATCAATATTCTATGTGTCTTGGGCACATAGAATCCAACAGATTTAAGATTGATTTGGGTTGAAAAAGGGTTTATAGTTCAATCAGCGAAACTATAGTTCTTTCGGTGAAACTGTGATCATCTTTCAGCGAAACTATAAGTGTTTTCATTACTGAAATCATTTTCTAGTTGTTCTGCGAAACTAGTCTCCTTGAACGAAAGTGCACTTGTGCTTGTGAGGGTTTAACAAGCGAAATTGCAATTTCGTCTAGCGAAAAAAAGAGCGAAATTATAGTTTCGCAGCAATTTTTTTAACGAAAGTTCAAGCTTGTTTCGTGCGAACTTCTCGGCGAAACTTGTTGGATTAACATGTTTATTTATCAAAGTTCATATCATCTTCATTTATATGAAAAAACGCAGCGGAATATAGTTTTAAAACATGTTAATTTGTTGATTATTAAACCCATTTTAATAAGCAAACCCCAAAGCCATGGATCAATATACGAAATACATACAAGGAGAAACATAAGATGTAAAGAACACAACCTTTGGAGCAGATTAAAGACGAAAATCAAGAGGAAAAAGAAGATGAAATCGTGGCTGAAACTTCAAATAGAAGTCCTCAAGAGGTGATACCCCAAGCTTGTACAAAACCTTTGATTGCTAGGCTTCTTGACACAAATTTCAGCAACAAAACCCTCTTTTGTGAGCTGAAAATTCTGCTCCAATGTTCCTTCAAAACCGTGAGAGAAAGAGAGAATAGAGAGAGAGTTTTTTGTGTGTGTGTGTGTTCTTGGATGTGATTGAAATGAATGTGTGTTCTAGTGTCCAAGACTTGCATGTCTTGGAACTAAAAATGGGACATCCAAGAAACAAAAGGGGCGGCCGAAATAGGTCCCCTTTAGTTTCCCTCCCAATTCAAAACTTTTATAAAATATAAAATCACATCCTATGTTTTATAAAATTAAAACCATTTTAATTTTATATCACTAACACACACTATATTTGCCATTGCTTAACCATATTAAATAATGTACAAATAATCTTCTATGAACAATTATCTATATAATGATGTTCATCTACAAAAGCAATAATTTAGAAAATCCAATTTTCTAAATTGGTGTCATAATTTATTTGTGTGATCTTATCAACAAATAAATTACCTTTTGGTGTTTGTTTGGCTTGTTATTGGGTATGACCCGACTTGGATCATATTACACTAGCCACATCAATTTAATATGAATCTTGGGCAGATCAATACTTTCAATCTCCCACTTGCACAAGATTTATAGAAGATTGATGCAAGCAGCAAATAACGCCTAGGACGGTTTGCTACCCCTAATGTATATGACTAAGTGCCATTCAATAACATTATTCTTTTCAAGTACCTTACTTGAATATGTTTTAGGTGAATTAATCATCTATCCTTTTGTTGCAGATGTCATGTTAAATCCAAGAGACACAGAATTGTCATTCTCTGATGATTTAACTTTAGCAGGCCTTAGACATCTAACTCTCAACGAATAAGAGGAACAAATTCCATCTCGATTACATACGTCTCTCACAATCACCTCATGTTATACCTGAACTCAACCTTATGTACTGCCTTTTCAGAACAGCTAAGAACTAAGTCAAAGTACAATACTTGGTGAATATCAAGACCCAATATGTATCTCAGGTCTGAGGATACAATGATATTCGCCTTTACTCAAAATCTCTTATGACAAATCAGCAAGATTCCATGCAGAAATAATTGAGAGCGGGTCAGTCCAAATCTATATCCCATAGATATCAATGAACCTTGGTAGCAACCTCTATGTATATTCATATCATATGAATATTAACCAATCCAAGTTCATTATAGTCTTATATTATAGTTGTTCCCACAAGTATAATCGACTGCGGACGTTTAGAATAACTTATTTATTCATGGATTTAAACATGCGAAAATAGAAGAACAAATGAAATTATAACTATACAATTAAGTCAAATAACATTAGTTCCAATATCTATATGCAAAATACAACATCAAACCCAGTCACTTGAATATCTAAGTCCCATGGCACAAACATGACCCTCATGCTTTGCCTTTTCGAGGAGCTTTGTGAGTGGATCCGTAACATTTTTATCAGTGTGAACTTTGCGAATACATATCTTTCCCTTTTCAACTTCATCCCTTATGTAGTTGAATCTCCGTTCAATGTGCCGAGTCTTTTGATGAGCACGAGGTTCCTTGATTTGAGCAATCGCACCCGCGTTGTCACAAAAGATCTCTAGGGGATCCTGAATGGAAGGGACTACCCCTAGATCGGCTATGAATTTCTTCAGCCATGCAGCTTCCTACGCTGCCATTGAAGCGGCGACGTATTCTGACTCTATAGTGGACAACGCTACGACTTCTTGCTTTGAGCTTTTCCAAGAAATAGCTCCCCCATTCAGAATAAAGATGTACCCCGATTGAGATCGTGAATCATCTCGATCGGTTTGGAAACTCGCATCCGTGTAACCTCTTACAACGAGTTCCTCTTCACCAGACCCGTAGATCAAGAACATGTCCTTAGTCCTCCTTAGGTACTTCAGAATGTTTTTGACAGCCATCCAATGACTATCACCAGGATTTTGCTGGTATCTACTTGTCATGCTCAAAGCGCATGACACGTCTGGTCTAGTGCATATCATTGCATACATGATGGATCCTATAGCAGATGCATATGGGATCGCCTTCATCCTAGTTTGCTCCTCCTTGGAGCTTGGACATTGAGTCGTACTCAATATTGTCCTCTTTGAATAGGTACGGTACCTTTCTTAGAGTTTTCCATCTTGAACCTTTTCAAGATTTTGTCAATGTATGCACTTTGATTCAAACCAATTAGCCGTTTTGATCTATCCCTATAGATCTTTATTCCCAGAATATTGGCAGCTTCACCAAGATCCTTGATGGAAAAACAACTTCCAAGCCAGGTTTTTACACCTTCCATGGTTGGAATGTCGTTTCCAAATAGTAGTATGTCATCAACATACAATACTAGAAAGGTTATTGTGCTCCCACTAGCCTTTTATACACACAAGCCTCGTCAGCGTTTTTGATGAAGCCAAATTCTTTACTTCATCATCAAAACGGTGATTCCAACTTCTCGATGCTTGTTTCAATCCATAGATTGATTTCTTTAACTTGCATACTTGTTAGGATGTTTTGGATCGACAAAACCTTCAGGCTGAACCATATAGACATCTTCCTCAAGATATCCATTTAGGAAAGCGGTTTTGACATCCATTTGCCAAATCTCATAATCATAATGAGCTGCTATGGCAAATAATATCCTTATAGACTTAAGCATTGCAACAGGTGAGAAGGTTTCATCATAATCAACCCCTTGAGTTTGAGTGAAACCTTTTGCTACAAGTCTAGCTTTGTACGTATCCAAGTTTCCATGCATGTCGGTTTTCTTCTTGAAAACCCACTTACTTCTACTATTTTGGAATTAAGAGGTGGCACAACAAGTTCCCAAACTTGATTGTCATACATGGATTGCATCTCACGTTCATGGCCTCAAGCCATTTATCACAATCCAATTGGATATTGCATCATGATATGTGGTTGGTTCATCTGAATCCACCACATAGCATCCATCCATGAAAAATCCGTATCTGTCAGGTGGATTACTAGTTCTACCACTTCTGCGAACGTTTTGTGTGTATCGATCAACCGCTTGATCATCCTCAACATCCTCATGTTGAGTCCTAGTTTCAACCAAACGTATCGGGCTGTGGTTCTTGCAGGTTTTGATCCTCTTCAAGATCCACTGTTCTACTGCTAGCTCCTTCCAAGGAACTTGGCTTCTAAGAACTCACCCTTTCTGGCAACAAATACCTTTTGTTCCAGTGGATTATAGAAATAATATCCCATAGAATCTCTAGGATATCCAACAAAGATACACTTGGTGGATCGGACATCTAATTTGTTTGGGGTGAGTGTCTTAACATAAGCCTCACAACCCCAGACCTTAAGTACGATAAGGATGGAACTCTTCCATGCCATATCTCAAAAGGTGTCTTTTCCACCTTTTTGGTTGGAGCCATATTCAGAATACGGGCTGCGGAGAGCAAAGCGAAACCCCAAAATGATAGAGGTAATGTGCTTCTAGCCATCATAGATCGGACCATATCCAATAAGGTTCGATTCCTCCTCTCAGACACACCATTATGTTGTGGTGTTCCAGGTGGAGTGAGTTGTGAGACAATCCCACAACTCCTAAGATGATCTTGAAAAACATCACTAGGTATTCGCCACCTCTATCGGTGCGGAGAATTTTAATTGACCTGTTGAGTTGATTTTCTACTTCATTTTTGAAGATTTTGAACATTTCAAAAGCTTCATCTTTGTGCCTTAATAAGTACACATACCCATAGCGACTGTAATCGTCGGTAAAGGTAATGAAGTATCTTTCACCATTCCTAGCCACTGGCTTAAAGGGACCACATACATCCGAATGTATGATACTAATAAATCTTTTGCCCTTTCGTTAGTTCCACTAAAGGGTGCCTTAGTCAATTACCTTGTAAACAAGATTCACATACATCAAATGAATCACATTCATTTGTTTTTAAAAGACCATTCTTTTGAAGTGTTTGTATACGTTTCTTGTTTATATGACCAAGACGACAATGCCAAAGGTAGGTATCACTCAAATCTTGTTTGAGTCTTTTGGTGGTTGCTTGGTATATTGAGCTATCATATGTTGTGTTTTCATGAACCAATTCATAAATACCATTACAAGGTATAGCCTTAAAATAAATACATGATTTAAAGAAACATGAATATCATTGTCAACAAACTTGAAATCATAATCATATTGTCTTAAACGGGAAACATAAATTATGTTCCTAGTCAAACTAGGAGCATATAATACATTATATAAAATAACTTCCAAACCACTTGGAAGCTTCAAAATGTAGTCTCCTTGGGCTTCCACGTGAACCTTTGCACCATTGCCCATGAAAGACTTATTTCCCCTTTTGCATAATGTTCATTTCTTTTGAACCCCTGCAACAAATTGCAAATGTGAGTTCCACATCCGGTATCTAATACCCATGTGTTAGAAGAAATAACATTTAGCTCAACATGTATCATATAAATTATACCTGAGGTTTGCCCCGCATCCCTCTTCTCTCTCACTCTTTGAGATAGACTGGACAATTTCTCATCCAATGTCCTATCTCACCACACTTGAAGCATGGGTCGTTTACAGCAACTTTTTGCTTCTTCTCCTGGGCTTCGGAGGTTCCGCCCTAAAACCATCTTCCCCTTCCCTTTAACGTGCCCCTTTCCTTTGGCAATTTGCCTAGGAGGGGGTAGAGACCTTTTCTTCTCCCACTTTCATTAATGGTGAGAAGGGGTAAAACCTTTTACCCATCCCGCCTCAGCTGATTTGAGCATCGAATGAAGTTCATTTATGCTCTTGTCCCATCCGTTCATGTTGTAATTCATGGCGAATGCCTCGAACCTTTTAGTTAGGCCATTAAGGATCAAATCCGTGGCCAATTCTTTTGAGACATGACAATTTAGCCTTTGAAGGTGGTCGATGTGGCTTTTCATCTTAAGAACATAAGATGAAACTGATTGGGTTTCCTCCATCCGACATGCATGAAGCGCTCGAACCGTTTCAAAGCGCTCCACTCTAGCTTGTTGTTGGAACGTTTCCCGCAACTGAGTGATCATGTCATAGGCTCCATGGAGCTCATACTCCTTTTGGAGTTCAGGTGTCATACTTGCCAACATAAGGCAAGAGACTTGGACGGAGTCCTCTACATACTTTACCCAATTATTATAGGCCTCCACATCCTCCTCGCTAGGTTCATTAGGGATGGGATCATCAAGAATGTAGGCCCGCTTTTCTTGCTTGAGAACAATTCTCAAGTTGCGGTACCAATCCATGAAGTTGTTAGGTGTTAGACGATCCCTTTGAAGGATCGCCCTAAGAGATTGGTTGTTTTGGTTTGGTACATCGTTATTAGCGTTGGTGTGGTCGGCCATCTACAAGATTTTACAAAGTTCCATTTTAGTAATCGTTGATATAATCATATTTTATTTATTAACACCCTTTATGTCTCATAGACTTATTAATAAATAATATTTTAGAATCCAACGTTATATTTAAATATTGGTTAGGTGACCTTTATCCCATTATTTAAATAACAAGGTAGTCATAATGACAATTGCAACCTATTGCAACTTCTAGTGGTATGGGATCGTTTGAACATCTTTTGTTTATAACGGCATGTTTACCCCATCAACACCCTTTATAAAATACATTTTAGGTGATCCATTCAATATATTTTATAAATCAAGTCGTCCTACTTACACACACGTGTGAGTTTACTACATGAGTGGTTAGGTGACCTTTATCCCACAACATGGTATTCTCACCTCAAGTCACAAGTTCCCTCAAAGTGGTTAGGTGACCTTTATCCCACTAAGAGTTTGCAAGTAACCTAAGTGTTGTGTAAAAGGATGGTGCTTAACTTGTTTTCAAAAGGGATTTAAAATGATACAATTCTAGTTTTAGAAAAGTCTATGTATCATATGATTGTATGCATTCAACCATATGGTATTCTATCGATTCTTTTAAATAAAACTCATTTTATTTTACAAACCATTAATTCCTTTTATAGAACCATTCTATTTTGCTTAATGATTTGAGAACCAATTTTCTTGTTTATAGTTTGTATTAGTAGACGGTTTGTTAATCACATCCAAATAATCAAAACAAACATCATCATATGCAATCAACCAAACATAAACAAAGCATCCATATATGCATAACAAAGCATACTAAGTTGAGCACACTTGTTTAGCCAAAACAAGTGTGTCAAATGGTCTTGTCCTAAGGGTTAAGAATCATGATACATGGTTGATCAAAGGGACTCCCACTTGAATCCACATCTTCAAGCATCCTCTTTGTCTTATCTTTTCTTCAAGTCTTGATCTTGAGCATCCTTTACAAAATTATGTATCCTAATACATGTTTCTAGTAAAGAAAAACTCCTAATCTATTTATTACAAATCATATGATGAATAGATTACAATACAAAACTTGAAACCCAAAAATAAAACATTACATGCCCAAATGAATATAACAAAACAACCAATCAAACAAACCAAAAGGTCTAGCTTTGTTATGCATAACCAAAACAACATATCCAAAATCCTATGACACGAAATGGGGCAGCCCCTTTTAACCCATGTTCTTGGCCAACATAAACCAAGAACAAATGGGTTAAGTCCATACAAACAAACATCTTATGACTAGATTTTTTAAAGATCCTCTCATGCATAAAGTAGTATCTTTAAGAAATCAAAAGGGGTTTAAACAAACAGCCCACAAACATACGGGTATGAGGTGTCAAACACCATAAAACCCGAGAACAAGCAAGGAAAAAACATGTATGCTTTCGTATATGTGGCTCTTGATGCCATTGTTGGGATTCAACATGTTTATCAAAGTTCATATCATCTTCATTTATATGAAAAAACGCAGCGGAATATAGTTTTAAAACATGTTAATTTGTTGATTATTAAACCCATTTTAATAAGCAAACCCCAAAGCCATGGATCAATATACGAAATACATACAAAGGAGAAAACATAAGATGTAAAGAACACAACCTTTGGAGCAGATTAAAGACGAAAATCAAGAGGAAAAGAAGATGAAATCGTGGCTGAAACTTCAAAATAGAAGTCCTCAAGAGGTGATACCCCAAGCTTGTACAAACACCTTTGATTGCTAGGCTTCTTGACACAAATTTCAGCAACAAAACCCTCTTTTGTGAGCTGAAAATTCTGCTCAAATGTTCCTTCAAAACCGTGAGAGAAAGAGAGAATAGAGAGAGAGTTTTTTTGTGTGTGTGTGTTCTTGGATGTGATTGAAATGAATGTGTGTTCTAGTGTCCAAGACTTGCATGTCTTGGAACTAAAAATGGGACATCCAAGAAACAAAAGGGGCGGCCGAAATTGGTCCCCTTTAGTTTCCCTCCCAATTCAAAACTTTTATAAAATATAAAATCACATCCTATGTTTTATAAAATTAAAACCATTTTATTTTATATCACTAACACACACTATTATTTGCCATTGCTTAACCATATTAAATAATGTACAAATAATCTTCTATGAACAAATTATCTATATAATGATGTTCATCTACAAAAGCAATAATTTAGACAATCCATTTTCTAAATTGGTGTCATAATTTATTTGTGTGATCTTATCAACAACTAAATTACCTTTTGGTGTTTGTTTGGCTTGTTATTGGGTATGACCCGACTTGGATCATATTACACTAGCCACATCAATTTAATATTAATCTTGGGCAGATCAATACTTTCAAAACTAAGCCTGGTGTGACAATTGGCTAGCGAAAATGCTGCCGAATTTGTTAGCGAAACTATCCATCTTAGCGAAATTAGCCTTCTCTGCAAAATTTTCAGCGAAATTACATACTCTTACCGAAGCTAATGAATTTCCAGCGAAATTATCTCATCTTCTGCGAAATTACCTACTCTTGCCCAAACTACTTCAATCCCAGCGAAATTACTAGGTTAAAGTTAACTTCATTCACTCCTGCTGATCTTGAAAGTGTTGCTCCCAATAGACCACCAAGACTCATTAATGGAGACAACTTGAAGATTGGAAGAGATGTCTCAAGGCTTTCTTTTTCTACACTGATCACAATCAATAGGAATCGATTATTTCTGGTCCTCACATACCAACTATCGCCGTTGGCGATGTTGTCTCTCAAAACAAGGACCCATCTTCTTTCTCTGAAAAGGATCTGAAGTTGAATGATCGTGACCAAAAGGCTTTCGGCACCCTGACATTATGCATAGCACCAGATATCTACAATCGTTTTGCAGAGCACAAAAATGCTAAATCTCTTTTTGATGCCGTATGTGAGTTCTATGATGTTAACGATGAACTGGTAAAGGATAAGAGCATTCAAGCTGAAAAGGAATTAATTCCTTTGTTGGATACAAGAACGAGAGTATGACATATCTCACAAATCGCTTCTTGACTGTTTTAAGCACTCTCAAGAAATATGACGAAAAGGTCTCCAATAGTGAACAAGTTAAGAAGCTACTTGACTCTCTCCCACCTTAATAGAGCCTTCAAGTGAGCATGATAAAACAAGAAAGAGGGTTCACAGATTACAAGCTCATGGATATTATAAATAAACTTGAGTTGGATATGAAGAGACGGGAATTTAACCAGACTATGATGCCTACATCTAGTTTTTCACAAAATGTTGTTCTACTATCATCCGTTGCGAACTCTCAAGCACAGAATTCAATTCAAGGAGGAGTTAATACAAGTACTTCCTCAGGTGGAAATAGTAATGTTGGAAGA
Source organism: Flaveria trinervia (assembly GCA_025506515.1). Taxonomy (NCBI): domain Eukaryota; kingdom Viridiplantae; phylum Streptophyta; class Magnoliopsida; order Asterales; family Asteraceae; genus Flaveria; species Flaveria trinervia. The sequence continues at coordinate 71,549 of JACCIX010001280.1, forward strand.
GATCTGGGTAACTCTAAGGAAAATGTTGAAACTTTTCAATCCCATCATAAACAATGGCTCTTTTTGGAATGTTTGTTCAAAGCTATGAAGCACTTGTAGCTGGAGAGTTGAAAGGGAAGGAATGACTATGGAAGACATGCATCAGGTGGATCCTGATGATCTTGAAGAAACCGATATTCAATGGCAGATGGCAATGTTGACCCTTAGAGCTTGAAGATTTATCGAAAGAACTGGACGTAAGAACTTTGGAGGTCAAACATCTAATTCAAAACTGGGAATTGATAAGTCCAAATTGAGATGCTTCAACTGTAAACAATTAGGACACTTCAAACGTGAATGTCCATCGCCAATTGTCACCGATTCAAATAATTCAGGAGTTTCAAGATTAAAAATTGAGAGGGAGAAGGAAGATGTGAAACATAAAAAGGGACTGCATTGATTTCTAACTTTGATTGGAGTGCAAAGGTTGAAGAAACAAGGACTGCGATAAATCATGCTTTGGAGGCTGAGTTTGTAAAATATAAAGGGAAGGAAGATAGTGAAGATGTATTTGATCCCTTCAAGGAATTCAAAGAGGAGGTTATGGTGTCTGTGAATGAGGAAGAAGAGAAAGTTGTTAGAATGAGGGCAGAAGATCTAAAGTAGGAAGGAAGTTCATCCACCGAGCAAGAAAAGGACTATGATGATGATACTGTCACCGTTGAGGAAAGCAAGTCAAGTACTCAGTATGCCAATGTGAAAAGGCCCTAGCAGCTGAAAAGGTGGTGATGGGACTCCCGTATGATGTAATTCAGGATATGTGTTCATCTGCTTGTAAAATAAGATTATTTGGCATTTACAAAGCTAATCGATTACTAATTGATAATGAAAAAGATTTAAAACGAATCAATGAGGAACATAAACAATGAATCAAAATATTTTGTCAAATTAATAAGGCCTTGAAAGAAAATGATCATTTAAAACGAATTATTTTGGAAAGAAATGTGGAGATTAACACTTTGGCTGAAAGAGTTGCCCTTGCTGAATTTGAAACAAGCAAACTTCATTCAAAGTTAGACAAATGGACCATATTAGGAATGAAACATGATGATTTATGCAAATCTTTATGGGGGCTAGGATTAAAACGGGTTTGGGATATGAAAATGTAAAGGTTTATCCCCCACCTAGTACTTCTTGTTATTCTCCTATGCCTGTTCCTCATCCTTCTAATGATTGAATCAAAACAGATACTGAAAGTATGTCTGCAGGTTTAGAAGGTGTTAATTCTAAGTATGTTCATGAGGACTACGACTATGGACCAACTAGTGGGCTTGGATGCACTAGTATTAGTACATGAGATATTCAGCAGATCATAAGTCTAGTTTAAATTCTATCTTTGTTTCTAGTTCATCTATAACCGACACTGTCACATCATGTTCTCAGGATGTTTCTATTTCATCTTTAAATCCTGTTCACTGTGGTGATAGCTTTCATTATGATGATGATAATGGTGAATTTTTTCTTTCTACAAAGCCTAATGAAAAACTTGAAACTAATTTTTTTGATAAATTCTTTTCTCACCCAATGCCATATTTTATTTCTTTAAATATCTTGTTATCAAATGAAAGAATTGCATCTTCATCTCAAGCTAGTACTAGTGGCACTAGTTCTATTGGTACTTTATATGATCATTCATCTGTTTTTGTAAATAACAATTCTTGTTCACATAGACTTCATCCTCATGGCATGTACGAGACATTTAGTGACATTGATTCTAGTGTTTCTGAATGTGATGAAGAAATTCACATGATCATATTCCTATCTCATCACATCACAGACCTAGACATAAACTGCACTGTTTTAGATGTGGTAAAGAGGATCATATTGTCAAGAATCTTTCTATATTGCTTCATGGTCATATAAATAGGAACTTCATAGGAAATAAATTAACAAAATTGGTTAATAATTCTTTTGCAAAAAAATTGCTTCTTCTAAAGATAAAGTTGTTCAAGCTTGGGTTCTTATTTCACCTGGTTAATCTGTTCATTGTTTAATTTTAGGAGTCATCCACTAAGTTTGTAAAAAGTGTGTGGCATGTAGATAGTGAATGCTCCAGGCATATGACGGGGTTGAAAGACTTGCTAACCAACTATCGGATTATAAATGGAGCTATGTTGCTTTTGCTGGTGACGAAAAGGGTCGAAATATGATTGGTCAAGGAGAAGTTTCCAATGGTTCTTTAACTTTGGAGAAAGTCAACTATGTCCCTGAGCTTGCTTTTAATCTCTTGAGCGTCTCTCAATCTGCGATAATGACATTCCAGTTTTGTTTAAATCTGATTAATGTCTATTTTTAAAATCAGAGATTAATATTCCAGATGATTTGATTCTTATGCGTGCCCCAAGGAAACATAACACATATCTTCTTGATATGAACTCAAGAGAGTCAAAGTCCACTGCAAACTGTCTTCTTTTAAAAGCTTCAACCTTTGAGTCTTTGTTATGGCATCGCCGATTGGGCCATGCTAATTTTAAAATTATAAACAAATTAGTCAAAAACAATCTTGTTAGAGGACTTCCTTTAAAGGATTTCTCAGTAAAAGAACAATGTATGGCTTGTGCCAAGGGCAAACAACATAAAAACCACATAAGCCCAAACTTGAAAATAGCATAACTTGTCCTCTCGATTTGTTACATACTGATTTATTTGGCCAATCAGCGTTAAATCAATTGCTAAAAAATCTTTTTGTCTTGTTGTACAGATGATTTCACTAGAAATTCATGGGTGAGATTTCTTGCTCACAAGGGAGGGTTTGCTGAAGAGTTGTAGAAGTTGATACTTACTATTGAAACAATTAGAAAAAGAAAGGTTCTGGCCCTAAGAAGTGACAACGGCACTGAATTTATAAATCAGATTCTTGATTCGTTCTTTGTTCAAAAGGGAATTGTGAGGCAATTTAGTGCTGCAAGGACACCTCAACAGAACGTTGTAGCTGAACGAAAGAATCGTACTCTCATTGAAGCCGCACATATTATGCTGATAGAATCTTCGTTACCGATTATTTTTTGGGCTGAAGCGGTTAATTGTGCCTCATATGTTCTAAATCGAGTGTTGATTGTCAAGGACAAGAGAAAGACTCCTTATGAACTTTTTCAAAAAAGGAAACCTTTATTTGACTTTTTTCGGCCATTTGGATGTTCTTGCACTCTTTTGAATACTCAATCACAAAAGACAAAATTCGGTGCCATGTCTGCCGAGTGTTACTTTGTCAGTTATTCTTCTTCTCAAAAGGCATATCGAGTTTATAACAAGAGAACACGTATCGTTCAAAAGTCGTTCTATGTTGATTGGTAGGAGTCCAACTCCTTTGATGTTCAATCTAAACCAGCATGGTTCTTTGACTCCGATACTATATTTAATTCTTTTAATCTTCCAGTTTACAACGATGATACGTCCACTCCCAATGTTCAAACCAATATTATCTCCTCCACTCCATCTCCTGTCCATTCCACCTCTTCAGCATATGATACCACTTCCGCTAATGTTGGATCATCTTCTCCATTACTTGATCTATTACCAACACCTGTTACTTCATCATCAACACCCGTTACACCACCAATATCTCTTCCTTCATCATCCACTTCTATCCCATCTCAGCCTGTTCCATCTCTCTCACCCTTATCTATTCATTCACGATCTATGATGAAACTTCTCCAAACATCTTTCCTTTAGACACAGACTTCAAAACTTTGAAAGATCATCCTCTTGATAATGTTATTGGTTCAATCACTAATGGTGTCCGGACGCGGAGTCAATTTGGTTTGATTAATGTCTGCCTCTTTTCTTGTTTCATCTCTCAAATTGTCCCGAAAATTTTGCATGTCGCTTTATAAGATCCTTGCTAGGTGGAGTCTATGCAATTGGAGCTTAAACAATTCCAAAAGCTAAAAGTTTGGACTTTAGTTGACTTGCCTCCCAACAAATGCCCGATTGGTTAATCGTGTTGTGGTGGTGCGTAACAAGTCCAGATTGGTCGTACAAGGATTTGCTCAAGAAGAAAGGATTGACTATACTGAAGTCTTCGCTCCGGTCGCCCGTCTTGAAGCAATGAGGATTTTTCTCACTCATGCTGCCAATAAATAGTTCAAGGTCTATCAGATGGATGTCAAGTGTGCTTTCCTTTATGGAGATATTGATGAGGAGATATATGTGTGTCAACGACCATGTTTTGAGGATCCTGACTTTCCCGATAAGTCTTTAAGCTTGACAAGTCTCTGTATGGTCTTCATCAAGCACCTAGGATCTGGTATGAAACCCTGACACAGTATCTGTTAAGCAATGGTTTCTCTCGTGTACAATCGATATGACTCTTTTCAAGAAAGAATTGAATGGTGAAATGTTGTTTGTCCAAGTTTATGTCGACGATATTATTTTTGGTTCCACCAATTCACTGTTATGTCGGGAGTTAGAAGAAGTGATGCGCGATCAGTTTGAAATGAGTATGATGGGAGAAATGTGTTTATTTCTTGGACTACAAGTAGAACAAAAGCATGAAGGCATTCTCATTTATCAGGAGAAGTATGTTAAAGAAATCTTGAAAAATTCAAGATGGATGACGCCTCTCCTCAAATGACTCCCTTTACTGCTCAAACTTGTCTCACTCCAGATGAGAACGGTAAACCTATTGATCCTCATCTCTATAGATCTATGTTTGGTTCCATCATGTATTTTACAGCAAGTCGTCCTGATATCACTATTGCTGTGGATATTGTGCTTGATATTAGTCGGCCCCAAAAGAGTCTCATGAGAAAGCTATCAAGAGAGTCTTTTGTTATCTCAAAGGCTCATCTCGTTTAGGTCTATGGTATCCATATGGAGGAAATTTTGATTTTCGTGCTTATTTTAACAGTAATTCTAATGGTTGTAGGTTAAACAAATAATCGGTGTTCAGAGGGTGTCAATACCTAGGTAATTGTCTGGTGTCAGGGCAGAGCAAGAAACTGACCATTGTCTCTCTTTCTACAGGAGAAGCAGAATACATTGCTGCATCAAGTTGTTGTTCTCAAGTCCTTTGGATACAGCACCAGATGATTGACTATGGAATTAATTTTCTCCACACACCGTTGTTTTGTGACGACGAAGCAGCCATCGGGATCGCTAAGAATCCTGTTCATCATTCCTAAACCAAGCACATCGAAACATGGATTCATGCAATTCGTGATGCACAAGAAAAGGGTTTTATTGATATTATTTCTATTGACACTAAATATCAAAAGGAAGATTTTTTCATAAAAACTTTTGATAAACCTCGCTTTTATGAATTGATCTCTATGCTCGGGTAAATATCTTTTTAAACGTCCTTTCTTTTCTTCTCTAGTTTTTAATAAAATAATAATCATAATCATTTTAATAATATTATTGTTTTAAAATACAATTATGAGGGAGTAACTAAATAACCTGAGCGTTGAATTTGAAATGATGAGAAATGATTTTACATCTTCCAGATATGTTCCTTTATGCATGACTAGTACATAAAATGAGAAATGATAGTAACTAATGCTAATTTCTATTTCACATCTTTCTTTTATTATTAATGAATATTAAAGTAAAAAAACAGACTCGTTAATCGATATGCTTTGTATGCTCAGCCTGAAGAATAAAGTATACAGCAGCTACACGATTTAAATTAAAATCTCTGCTTAAAGATCATTTTGGTTGTACACGATCATTTTTGCCTGCACGAAAACTGAGTCCTAGCAAAAAATGGAATGAGAATTGGTCTTTGGCTCTTGTTCTGTACATTTGTGTCTTGTACTAGTGCTAATCTCCTCTGTTGTACGGTAGTACTGACCTGGAGTGATGATCTCCTCTGCTGTACGGTAGTACTAACCTGGAGCTCTCATCGGCACATGAATATATGGTCATCTCCTTTGTTATACGTGAGTATAGACCCGGAGCTCTTATCATTCTGGTCTATGTTGTGTCAAATCATCTAAATGATGAATTCATCACGGAATGAAATAATCTGTTGTCAATCACTTGCACACTAATGAACAAGCCTTGCTCTGTAAAGATCATTTCAAAATTCAAGAAATCCTGAGGTTGGGTGAGGATTTTTGCCAAATGATTGTGGGGTCCTAGCATTCTAAAGCATTTAGTCGAACCTTAACAAATCATTTGCTACTTGTTGAAAAAGATAAGGGGTGAGTTTAAATGGACAAACATATCAGCAATCGTTATTGATCTGTTTGAGATTTTCTGTCATTTAAAGACTATGATCAAATTCAGTTATGAGTATGATCTCATTTCCGGTCGTTGATTTCATTCACCATTATTCTTATACATATCTTGAGGATATGATCTCCGATCAATTTTGATCTCAGTTATGTTTGCATATATTGATGTTAACAAAAAAATTTTTCAGCAAAACTATAATTTCGCTCTTTGTTTCGCTAGATGAAATTGCAATTTCGCTTAGCATTCTCATTCTATGCGAAGTCATTTTGATCTAAATTCCATCTGACAAAATTGCAATTTCGCCTGGCGAAACTATTGTTTCGTCTAGCGAAACTATAGTTTCGCAGCATGCGAAACTATTTGCTATTTAAGTCTTTTTGCGAAATTATAACCTCATAGTTTTGCACTATAGTATATTTCCTTCTCTTAGGGCTTTACCGTGACTTTCTTTTGAAATCCTGTTTTTGAGTTGTTGCTTATGTTTGTTGGTTGATTTCTGTTCGCAAGTGAGTTTCAAACTCAGGATTTTGTTATAATCTCGTTAATAATAACACATTCTCAGTTTATTTGATTGTGTCTCTTCAGTGTCTTCGCTGTTCATCCAACGAAACTACCGATTATCCAGCGAAACTAAACAAAAGTTCTTAATATTTCAGCGAAACTGTGAGGTTACTCTGTCCAAGCGAACTTAACAGTTTCACTGACCAAGCTTCAGTTTCGCCCGCTATAAGCGATAGTTCGTATAGTTTCACCCATTCGAAACTACCTTCTTATTTTAGCGAATCTAATATGTTTTAGCTAGAGAAACTACACTTTCGACTGCGAAAACTATATCTCTTCCTGTGAAACTATACTTTCGGCTAGCGAATTTATTTGTTTATTTCATTCTATTTTATTTTTATTATTTATTCTTTATTATTTTCTTAATTCTTTGAATTCATTATCAATACTTTATTCTTATGTAACTTATTTGGCCTATTTCTCAAGTTCAAATGGCTAACTTAAAGTTCGATGAGACGAATAACATCACTGCTATTATGGATGATACACATCCTAAAGCTGCTGGGTTTAGAGACTGTATTAGATGGCTACAAAGATCAGTCGTAGCTTATGCTGTATCTCATTCTACCATTATATATGATCTTCATATTAGAGATTTCTGGAGATCTGCTAAGTATGAAGCACGAGGAAATACACAAAGAATTACTACTAAAGTCTTAGATCATGAGGTGATCATTACTGGAAAGATTGTTTCGAGGATTTGGAAGCTAGAGGAGGATTCTGGTGAAGAGGTTTATATGTCTGATTCAGACGTATTCGAGGCATTCAGAAGCATGGGATATGAGGGGCCAGCTTTTGGTTCCCGAAAGGATATCAACAAGTCATTTCTATCCAAAGAATGGATATTTATTGCTCATGTCTTCATCATGTGTCTTGATCATCGTAAAGGTGGGTCAGACGAGCTAAACATTGACTGGGCTAAAGCAATGGTGTTGTGTTGTATAGGAGAGAAGGCCAATATTGCTAATTGATATTCGCCTGCATGGCTGAGAATGTGATGGCCTTGAAGAAGGATTAATGGCTATTGTATCCTCACTTTCTTCAAATGATCTTTGGCAACCTAATATCAGATGTACCTAAGACATGGAGAGGTGAAGAGGCTGGTACAAATGAATCCCCGTATCTTTGCTCACTGTTGTTCTACTCGCTATGATTTTAGTGAGAAGGTCACCCATCTCTGGGAAAACATGTATCCTCCAGAGAGATGGAATTACATTAGAAGGGTGGATGAATCTGAGAATAAAAGAGCTGAAGAAACCAGGGCACAGCAATCTGATGCACCAAGAAGAGAAAGAGGTATCCTAAGGAGAAAGATTATGATTTTGAAGAAGACATAAATGAAAGAGCTGAAGAGATAATGATAGAGAAGGAAAAGAGATCGAAGAAGAAAGCTGATAATGCAGAGTCTGAGAGGCGAACTAAACAGAGACATCAAGAATTCACTAAGAGGAAGAAAGAGAGAGGAAACCTAGATGAAGACATGATTCGTAACCTTAATAGTTCTTTAGGAAACGAACTGGTCATGATAAAGTCTAAACTCACCAACCAAGAAATATGAGAAAAGCAAAAAGATGAGGTGATAAAGGGTATCAAGAAAATGCTTGTTGATCAAAACTGCCTGCTGAAGAAGTTGTTTAAGGAGATTTCCCATCTGAAAGCTGCAGCCAGCCTGCCTAATCAACTAACTCAATCTGAGTTAGATGATCTGATTGATACTTCAAAGTACCCATTTTTGAACGTGGGCACTTCATCTAGGGCATGAGAGGGCATATCTATTGTAGCACCCGCTAATGCTAAAAATTGTGAAGTTAGAACTAAAGATGTATGGAGTGAGAATGAAGAGGAAATTTATGACGCTGGAGTTGTGGACATGGGTCTTAATGTAGAGAAATATCTAGTTGGAGAAGAAGTGGTAAGGGAGAAATCAGTGGATAGAGATGGTGAGAAAGGAAAGAGGCTGGTTGATAAAGAAGAGGATGATGAATAGCTTGTAGACTATGATTCTGAACCTGAGTTCTATGAAGTTGATGAGAGGCCATTGATCTATGTAGCTAAGAAAGGGGAGATTGATGAGGATATATTTGAAATGATTAAAGATGAGTGGTTCGTTAAGGAGAAAGAGATTGCAGAACTAACTCCCCTATTCCAACACTTGGAAGGGTTGAGTAGGAAATAGGCTGATAAGTGGATCATAAGTTGGTGCTATAACCCTAGTCTTAAAATATTCATGATAAAAAGGAGAGGGGGTGGAATTAACTACTTGAATAAAAGGAAGGCTTTCAAGACCTTGCCTAAATAGGATTTAAGGCGACTGGCAACCCTGCCATTATTGAAGGCAGATTAGAGTGAATGAGAATCTTTGTTAGAGAAAGAAATTCAGAATAGGCTAAATGACAATTTTGAGTCTTTTGGTTATATGAAGGCGAAGAGGAAACATTCAAAAAGGGATAAGGATTGGGAGACCGGGAAGGGAAGAATTGTACTAAGGGTGAAACCCCCAAGGACCGTGAACAGGGTCAGATTAGCAGATCCACTTCCGCAACGATTACAGAGCTTTGAAAAGTGGTTTTATGACAATAATACGAGGGAGGTAGTGATCAGGGTGAAGAATGGTGCAAAGATCAAAGTCTTTGATCTAATGGAACTCTTCAGCTTTTGTGATGAAGACTTGCTGATTCTTTGTGAGAATCATATCAAAGTAGGTGCAGGTGAGGAAACAAGAAAGGAAGCCAGTCTTTTTATGTCTATAGCAAACAAGATCAGAGGCATTAGGGCAGAGGTAAAGAGGTTATCAGAGAGAGTAAGGGCTCAAGATGACCTAAACATGGATGTTCAAGATTCTGCCAAGCAATTTGAGCAAGCAAGTGCTCATCCAGAAAAGGCTCATGAAGTAGAGGAACACATGGAGAATCAGGTGTTGAAGCCTTTGAGGGAGTTGTTGCAGGAGGTTCTGAAGATTAATCTAAGGCAACGAAGGATGTTGGAGCTAAAAAGACACATCAAGACGAGTGAAGGTGGTGAGCTCCAACCTAGGGGGAGTATTAAAGATCATGTATAGGTTGGACTCACCTTTGTTTAGATTATTTACTTTTGATTGTAATAGGTCTTTTGTTATTTTCCTTTTGCATGAATTTAGTTTTATGAAAGTTTACAGTCCAGCGAAACTGTGAGCGAAACTATATACTTTTGTATGTATATAGTTTAGATTATTTACTTTTGTATGTATATAGTTTCGCTCACAATCAATTGATTAGTTACCTTAGCAAAACTACTGTTTCGCCGGGTCAAACTATAGTTTTGGCAATACAGTTTCGCTGACAGCGAAACTGTCTACGAAACTAAGACTGCTATATATAGATTTGATCTTTTTCATTGTTGGGTAAGCTTTCAAAACCCTAATCGTTTATCATTGTTGCAAGTTACCATTTCAAAGCAGTTATTACACAGAAATATTATTGTGCTTGATGTTTTTGATTGTTAATGTTCATTGTTTACTTTGAATGAGTTATTATTGTGATCAATCTTCTTTGTTCATGTTGTTGAGTTTGTGTATCGGATATTGAACAATTCTTCGTCTCATTTGCACTGTTATACGATCAAATGGACCTACAGTGGAAACGAGCATAGTGGGGAGTGTCGGCTGGGGTTGAACGTGTGCTTCAAATGTGGGAAGGTGGGGCATATAGCAAAGGACTGTCGTATGGTCCGGTGCTTTAATTGTGGCGTGGAGGGCCACATAAGTAGGGATTGTAAGAAGCCGAGGGCTGAGGGTTCCAGGGTGAAGAAGACGGGGAGTGAAGCAACAAGGGCGAGTGCTAGGGCATCACTATGACACATGAGGAAGCTAGGACGGACCTTGAATTTGTGTCCGGTACATTTCTAGTGAACCAAACTTTAGCTTCTGTGTTATTTGATTCTGGTGCTAATAAAAGTTTTATTTCTGCTGCTTTCTCTGCCAAGCTGCCTGTTAGTAGTGGACGTGTTGATGCGCCCTTCGATGTAGAACTACCATAGGTAAGTCTACCAGAATTTCAGAGATGATAGGGGTTGTGACATGCAGTTATAAGGTCACAAATTTCTGGTTAGACCATTCATGATGACCTTAGGTGGTTTTGATGTAGTTCTTGGGATGGATTGGCTAGTGGACCATGAGGTGAACATTGTGTGTTGCAAGAATATGGTCTGTTTGACAGCGCCTGACGGTAGTTCGGTGACGGTTTAGGGTGATCGGAGGTGATTTCAATGGCGGTGGCAGGAATGTGCATGAGGTGTGGATGTAGTGCCTACTTGGCATATGTAAAGGATGTGGATACGCCAACACCATAAGTATCTGATGTACTGGTTGTGTGTGACTTTCTAGACATGTTCCCAGAAGATTTACCAGGAGTGCCACCTCACAGAGAGATTCAGTTTCAGATTGATATGATACCGGGTGCCTAACCTCTTGCCAAGGCACCATATTGGTTGCTCTAATGGAGATGAAGGAGTTGATGGAGCAGTTGCAAGAGCTACTTGATAAGGGGTTCATTAGACCGAGTATCTTTCCTTGGGGTGCTCTGGTCCTATTTGTGAAGAAGAAAGACGGTAGTATGAGGATGTGTATTGACGACCGTGACCTAACAAGTTGACGGTCAAGAACCGATACCCCTTACCGAGAATACATGATTTGTTCGATCAACTCCAAGGTGCCAGTTGGTTTCAAGAATAGACCTTCGATCGGGCTATCATCAGTTGAATGTGAAGGAGCAGGACATCCCTGAAACAGCTTTTCGCATGCATTATGGTCACTACGAGTTTCTTGTCATATCTTTTGGTTTGACCAACACGCCAGCTGCTTTTATAGACATGATGAATCAAGTGTGTCGGCTGATTTTGGATAAATTAGTGATTGTGTTTATCGATGATATCTTGATTTATTCAAAGAGTGAGGAGGAGCATGTTGGCCACATTCGGGAAGTGTTAAAGACATTGAGAAGGGAGAAACTATATGCCAGATTCTCCAAGTGTGCATTTTGGTTGCGCGAGGTTCATTTCTTGGGTCATGTGGTGAATCCCAAGGGTATTATGTTAGACCCTCCAAAGGTGGAGGCAGTGATACAATGAAAGTCTCCAAAGACGCCATCTGAGATCTGTAGTTTCTTGGGTTTGGCTGGCTATTACCGAAGGTTTATCTAAGAGTTCTCGAAGACTGCTTCTCCACTAACTAAATTGACCCGAAAGGATGTGAAGTTTGTATGGGGTCAAGCTCAAGAGAAGGCGTTCGAATATTTGAAGGCGAGATTGACTCAAGCTCCTGTTATGCCATTACCCGATGGAAATGAAGATCTGGTGGTTTATTCTGATGCTTCCTACTCGGGGTTGGGGTGTGTGTTAATGCAGAGAGGAAGGGTGATAGCCTATGCATCCCGACAGTTGAAGGTTCATGAGGTCAATTATCGTACTCATGATTTGGAGGTAGCAGCCGTGGTCTTTGTGTTAAAGATTTGGAGGCACTACCTTTACGGGATGAAGTGCACCATATTCACTAACGACAAGAGCCTGAAGTACTTCTTTGAGCAAAAGGACATGAACATGAGGCAGAGAAGATGGTTAGAGCTCATAAAAGACTACGATTGCGAGATCCATTACCATCCGGGCAAAGCCAACGTGGTGGCTGATGCCCTTAGCCTAAAGGAGAGACCCGAGCCGATTCGGTTCATAGCTTATCAGTTGATCATGACTTCCGAGGTGATGAAGCAAGTCAAGGAGTTTCAAGATGAAGCGCTGAAAGAAGTTCATCTTAACTCTGAAAGAATGAGAGGTTTGGTTGTGGAGTTGGGTGAAAACAGTCTCGGTGTTAGAACCCAATTCGGATGTGTGTAGATTCCTTGTTTTGGGGGTCTATGCGTGAAGATCATGAACGAAGCACACAAGACTCGATACTCCATTCATCCTGGTGCAACAAAGATGTATCAAGACATGAAGAAAGATTATTGGTGGCCAGGTATGAAGCGTGATGTGGTGGAGTATGTGAGTAAATGCCTTACTTGTCTGCAAGTGAAGGTGGAACATCAGAAGCCATATGGAAAGATCCAACCTTTGGATATACCGGAATGGAAGTGGGAGCACATCACCATGGATTTCATTATGAAGCTACCACGTACCCCGAAAGGGTATGATGCTATATGGGTGATTGTTGATCGTTTGATGAAGAGTGTTCACTTTCTACCGATCCGCGAGACATATTCATACGAGGGGTTGGCGGATCTTTTCATCAAGGAAATTGTAGCTCTTCACGGTGTATCGGTGTCTATTGTGTCTGATTGTGACACCCGGTTTACATCAAAGTTTTGGAGGAAATTCCAAGATGCTATGGGGATGAGGTTACACATTAGCATGACTTATCATCCCAGACTGATGGTCAATCAGAAAAGACCATTCAGACATTGGAAGACATGCTTCGGGCATGTGTTATTGATTTTGGAGGATATTGGGATGACCACTTACCGTTAGCTGAGTTCTCGTATAACAATAGTTATCATGCCAGCATTGTTATGCCCCCTTTTGAGATGCTATATGGTAGGAGATGTCGAACACGCGTGTGTTGGGGTGATATTGGTGAGAAAGAGTTAGAAAGCATTGAAGTAATTAAGGCTACGATCGAGAAGCTTGAAAAGATTAAAGCCTTCATGAAGGCAGCTAAAGATAGACAGAAGTCGTATGTTGATAAACGACGTATACCGATTGAGTTCCAGGTGGGTGACTGGGTTATGTCGAAGGTCTTACCTTGGAAGGGTATTATTCGATTCAGAAAGCGGGGCAAGTTGAGCCCAAGGTATATAGGGCCTTTCCGAATCATTGCTCAGGTAGGAGAGGTGGCCTATAGATTGGAACTACCAGAAGAGCTAAGTGGAATTCTCCCGATATTCCATGTATCTCATCTGAGAACGTGCTTAGCAGACGAGGATATGATTGTACCACTAGAGGATATCAAAGTAGATGAATGGCTCAATTACGTGGTGCAACCAACAACAATCATCGATCGAAAAGAGAAGTGGCTGAGGAGTAAAGTGATTCCTCTTGTGCGTGTACAATGGAAGCATAGGAAAGGATCTGCGTCAACGTGGGAGACTGAAGAAGAAATGAGGTAGCATTGCCCATGCTTGTTCGAGGAATAACAGGTTTCCGGAATGAAACCTATATATGGGGGTGGACTTGTAACACCCGGATATTTTCTTTAGACCCGGCGAAAGAACAAAAAGAAATAAAGCCATAGTCGGGGGACCAAACTTGCCAAAACGGGAGAAAGTTCGAAAGAGTTAGGGAGTAAGAGGGGAGGGCAGCCCACACCCTCCCCATACCCACAAAATTCTGCAAAAAGGATAAAAAGAGAGAAGAGAAGGACAAAAAGGGAGAAAAGCTCGTTTCGTGTGGATTCAATTGTGCAACATCGGAGTGTAGCGGGTCTATTCGAAGCTCTACTCGACGGTGTTGTTTGTGTGAGTTCTACGCCCCCTATTTTACCCGTTTTCAACTGATTTTGGGCTGGAATCGATAGTGAAAACCCATTTTGAAATGTGTGTGTTTGACCCGTATGTATGTGTTTGTGTATGATGCGAGTGATGTATTATTTCGGGTTTGCGTGTGCTTCTATGGGGTTGCAGTGTGCATTCCTAAGGTTTAGGATTGTTGTTTTGGGCATAGAAGAGGTTTGGAAGAGCTTGGAAGTCGACAATGGCAAATTGGGTTCAGGAGGAATCTGCATTCTGCACAGTTAGGGCTATGCGACCAAATGGCATGTGAGTCGTGCGACTGGAGTCCACATGCATGTCAGTCGTGCGATTGAGGTTCAATTGCATGTGAGTCATGCAACTGGAGCCCATACGCCTGCCAGTATTGCGACTGTGGGTCATTCGCATGGGGAGTCATGCGAGTGAGGGTCATTCGCATGGGGAGTCATGCGACTGAGGCTCATATGCCTAGTTCTATTTGCATTAGGTCCATTTGCACAAGTGTTCATCCGTATTGGTTCATTCGCCTAGGTTTTCAATCGCATATCATCCATTCGCATGTAGTTCAATCGCCTGGAAGGCTATGCGACTGAAGGGTGCCCATACGCTCAAGTAGGGCTTGTGCACTCAGGGAAAACGTGGTTTATTTACTGACTTTCAGGGGAAATTGTAGATGTAAGTTTTGATGTGGAAGATTCCTCAGAGTTCATATAAGTTGACTTTTGAGGTCATAGACGCTATAATGGGCATGATGTTGATGATGATGTATGATGTTGTATGTTTAGCATGATATATGCTATGTATGTATGATGATTCCCTGTATGATGATGTTATTGACTATGTATGTTATGTTCCATGCTTTGTATGTTTATCTTTCCTTTGGCTTTACGTTGAATGTTAATGAATGAAATGAAAAGTATTATGTAACGTAAAGTGGAAGATAATGAAAAGGGGAACGAAATGAAAAATACATGCATTAATGAATGATGAAAGTAATGAAAGTCTTGTAATCCTTGTATGTCAAGACACACCCCTTTGTAAGGTGTTAGCCCAATAGTGTGCGGGTTCGCTACCCCATGATGATGGACACCAGGGTCTTTCTTTGTGATTGACCATTTGTATGGAACCATTGTTGCTTTCCTTACGTACTGTGGCTAGGAGGTGTTGTGCACCATAATGGAAGGTCTATGATAGGCTTAGGCCCAGTACCATGAGACTGAAGGGCATAGCACATGACAATGGTACACCTGAACTTTATCTTAGGTACTGTGGCCAGGAGGTGCTGTGCACCGTAATGGAAGGCCTATGATAGGCTTAGGCCCAATACCAGGATACTGAAGGGTAAATTTCATGGTTTTGATGGAAAAAAATGTAATGAGAACGGATGAATGGAAGTAAGAATGTATGAATGAATGGAAGATAACGAATGAATAATGAAGATAATTATGATATAATCTATGTGTACGTATGATGTATGATCACATGAAAATAAAGAATGGTTTTAATGAAAGAAAAGTATGTTTTATTATAAAACTAGAACTCACTCAGCAACGCTAACTTTTATGTGTTTCTAGTTGATAGGTAATGATTTGCTGAGGATGGCACGAGGTGGCTACTCAGCTGTTTTGGATGGCATCCATTTTTATAATGCTTTTGTGATGTAATGAAACATATTTTTTTGTAACCGGATAACTATGTATTGTTTTGCAAAAACCTTTATAATGAAATGAAATGTCATTTTTGAATATTTCCGCTGCAGTGTTTATTTAAGATAAATGAAAATATATGTTTTATGTGCAAAGATTGAGCAGCTGTAAGCGTCCCGGGAACGAGTTACAAATGATAAATGAGTTAAGACTCTAAAATCAATATCATATTTGGATGAAAAAGGTGTGCTTAGGTCAACCATGGCTTGGGTTCCTAAAACTAAATAAATTGTTTATTCATGCAGGAACATCCTAGACCCAGCATCAACATTGTTTGGTACGTTGACATTGGATGTTCAAGGCATATGAATGGTACATATCTCTATTGCAAAACATCAAACCATATAATGGAAGTTATGTTATTTTTATTAGAGACAAAAAGGGTAAGATAAAAAAGAAAGGCAACGTGTCAAATGGAGTGTTATGCTTTGAGGATGTCAACTTTGTTGAGGAACTTGAACATAACTTGTTAAGTGTCTCACAAATTTGTGACAAACAATATTCCACACACTTCAAAAATAAAGAATGTTGGATATTAAAACCAATATTTGTTATTCATGAAGAATGGATTTTGTTAAGAACTCCAAGAGATAAAGACACATATGTGCTAGATATGAATGGATCTCATTCCTTCATGACTGCATCGTGTTTGTTATCTAAAGCCTCTAAGAGTGACACATTGCTATGACATCCTCGTCTTGGTCATGTTAATACTAAAATCATTAAAAAATGGTTAGAGGGAATCATGTTGTAGGTTTATCATTGAAAGAATTTCAATTATCTGAACATTGTCTGTCATGTTCAAAAGGCAAACAACACAAACTTCCTCATAAACCATTGCTCATACAAAACTTGATTTCATTTTACAACTATTACACATGGATTTATTTGATCTAGTAAGTGTTTTGAGTTTAGGACATCGTGCTTATTATTTAGTCGTTACTAATGATATCTCTAGATTTACATGGGTTTTCTTTTTAGCAACCAAATATGAGACTCATCATTGGTTGATAAAATTCATGACACTCGTAAATAATCAGACTGACAAAACAATAAAGTGCATCTGAAGTGATAATGGAACTGAGTTTTGGAATCAACATTAAATGAATTTTGTTACTCAAAGGGGATAGCTAGACAATTTAGTACTACAGGAACTCCATAACGAAATGGAGTTGTAGAAAGACGAAACAAAACACTAATTGAAGCTGTCAGGACAATGTTATCAGCAACCAAAATACCATTATTTTTTTTGGGCTGAGGATGTTAACACTACGTGTTATGTTCAGTATCGTGTGTTATGAGCAAACAAATTACTAGTATTTTTGACTTCTCAAGTAGAAGTCCTCAAGCCTCGAAAGAAGAAGTATATTCCGAAGTATAAGTGGCCTCAAAAGAACTTGTTCTTTCGAAGTTAATTAACCTTCAAAAGAAACTGCTATGAACCACTGGACATAAGTATGGTCCTTTTGACACTCTTTTGCAGACCTCTGATATACTGCATTGCATTTTCAAAAAGCCCATGTAGTTGACCATACTTTATTCCAATATTCACCTTTATCAGCTAGTACAATTGCAAACTTTAGTTGGTGATAAAAGGTAAGTCATAAACATTTCATGACTATTAAATCTTAGTTAAGACATTATCTAATATACCTTAACTTTAGCTTTGTAGTATATGCTTTAGTTATTGGATTCCAACGGGTATCAAAGTATATCTGGTTGTAGGTGATAGTATATATAGTTTCTCATTTTTACTCTTGTAACATGCTTGTAAGACTCTTGTAGTACTTTGAGTTGAGAAGTAATATATACAATTACCTTAAAATTATTTCCTTGTGTTCTTTGCTACTTACTATATTATTATCAACTCTTAGAAGAGATTCTGCTTCATGTAAACCGTGTGTGATTAATTGAGTTTGAGAGAAAAACAAAGTATTAGTAACAAACATTGATCTTGCATCAATGATGATGTTGGCATTATTTCATCTCAACCAAAGATGACAGCTTCTGGTGTCCCTTCTTATCCTTCTTCTTCAAATAGTTAAGTTGTTCCACCTATTTCTGCATCTACAAAAACATCTTCTCAGCCTATTGTTGAAAATTTCCACACGTTTTTGATGATAGCTCTTCTTCTACTCAAAACGATCTAATTAATACTATTGAAGTTCCATTTGAGGATTTATCGTCAAATAATGATTCTCATCTAGAGAAAGATATAGTTTATTAACCAAAAGGGGGACATATTATTGAAGAAAGAGTGTGTCATATTTCTAATTTAGAAGAGGGCATTTCTGAAAAGTTATCCCACAGTTAAGAGTTTATTAAAATCGTCCAATAGAAGCTATTATTGGTCCATTGTCACAAGGAGTTCAAACTTGGAGCAAGTCTAGTGTAATAAAAATGTGTCTATATTCATGTTTCATTTGTCAAATCGTGTCAAAGAATGTTGAGATGGCGTTAGAGGAGAATATTTGGGTAGAGGCCATGTTGGACGAACTGATGCAATTTAAAAAGCTCAATGTCTGGCATGTGTGGGAACTTCCAAAAGGAAAGCTGCCAATTGGAACAAAATGGATATTTAAGAGCAAGATGGATGAAAAGGATGTGATTGTCTGCAACAAGGCTAGACTTATAATTCAAGGATTCTATCAAATTTAAGGTCTTGATTATGAAGAAGTATATGCTTTTGTCGCAAGACTAGAATCTATACGTATTTTTCTGGCTTATGGTTCATACAAGAACTTTACAATTTATCAGATGGATGTCAAAACAACCTTTTTGTATGGAGAAATGAAAAAAGAAATCTATGTTTGTCAACCACTAGTTTTGAAGATCCAGTTCATCTTGAATATGTATACAAGTTAGACAAAGCACTTTATGGCTTACATCAAGCACCCCGTGTTTGGTATGTTACTTTAACAGAACATTTGCTTACAAATGGTTATTGAAGAGATGCTATTAATCAGACATTGTTTAAAAGGAAGACTGATAATGATCTTATTCTTGTTCAAGTTTACTTTAATAATATCATTTTTGGATCTACAAATGATAAATTGTGTAAGGAATTTGAGGCAGTGATAAAGAAGAAATTTGAGATGAGCTCTCTTAGACAAATGTCATTTTTCATGGGAATCTAAGTCAAGGAAGATGTTACAAGAATACTGGTTCATGAAGAAAAGTATGTTCACATTATTCTTGATAAGTACAAGTTTCAAGAATCCAAGATTGCCCCAACTCCTATGTCTTCTCGTCCACTTTGACTTTAGATTTCACGAGAGAAGATGTTGATCAACACATGTATAGATCAATGACTAGATCCCTAATGTATCTTACTACTAGTAGACCGTACATTATGTTCCCTATTTCTCAGTGTGCACGTTATCATAGTAGTCCAAAAGAATCACACATGAAAGTAGTCAAGCGGATTTTTAAGTATCTCAAGGGTCAACCAACACTTGGTCTTTGGTATCCTAAAAATTCCAATTTCAATTTATTTGCTTACACTAACATTGATAATGTAGGATGTAACTTGGACATAAATCTACCATTGGTGGGTGTCAATTTTTAGGAAATTGTCTCATTTCTTGGCAATGAAAGAAACAATGCCAACTTTTAATGCAGAAGCTGAATATGTGGTTGCTTCGAGTTGTTGTTCTCAGATTGTCTACATTCAGTAACAGGTTCTCGATTATGGCCTTAACATTTATGACACTCGCATCTTATGTGATAACACTGCGGTTCTTAATATTATGAGGAATCCAATTCAACATTCAAAGACAAAACACGTTGACATCCGTATGCATTTTATCCAAGATTATTTTGAAAAGAAATTTATTAATTGGAATCTATTTCATCATATAACAATATTGCAAATTTGTTTACTAAGCTTTTTGATCATTCTAGATTTGACTTTTTAGTCCAATCTCTGGGAATGATTAACTTTGGGTAACACTTATTTTCACACCCTTTTTCAAAAATATTTTTTCTTATTTTGTTACAAAATTGTTTTTTTTGTCTTAATAATCACAATTTGGGGGCAGAAATTTTGATAGTTTCAAAAAAGATTTTATTCTTAAGGGGAGTAAAAAGTTTGAAGAAAACATGCAAAAAGATTTTATGTTTTCAAAAGTTTGAGAAAACTTAAATTTTTAGGATTATAGAGGAAATGATATAATAATTCTTGATTTTGGCTCATTACATCTCAAGGCTTTCAAGAAACTAATTTGTATTATGTTTGATATGTTGATAGGCTTGACGATCAAGAATGAAAAACACTATGTATTGTGATTCACTAAAAATAATCATCTATGATTATAGTGGGTAACTCATCAAGATTTTGTGAATATACTGATTCTATGTTAAAACAAACTGAGAGTTATAGTCTAGTCATACTTAAGCCAGTTACTTTCTAACTCAGCTAGTATTAGTTATATATATATATATATATATATATATATATATATATATATATATGAAAATATCAAATGTCAAGTAAAGAACATTCAAAAGAATATATATCACGTAAAAAGAGCAAAAAGATGCGTGAGAGCCATATAGGAATAAAAGATGTCATTATGCATATTAATAAAAGATATGTCAGAGACATATATACAATATGTTAAATATTTTTCTTTTTGAGAATATGTTATGACACAGGATGTAAAATCAAAAGATGGGGCATGTAAGTCCGTCTTAACATGTAAGTCCTAAACGTCTTGCAAGGGCAAAACGTAAGTCCGGGTGGCTATTAATAAGTCATACAACTTGTTAATATTCTGTGCTTAGAAACATTTTCTCATGCTAGTTATGCTCTACTAGATACTATATAAGACAATAACCAAAACTGAGAAAGCTGATAAGTGAAAGGTTAAGTCAAATTGGGGTGACTTGAAATCTCAATAGTGTTTTGAAGCTTGATAAGTGTTTTGTAGGATTTTTGATTGTGGGACACACTTAAATCATATACCTTAAGCAGAACATGACAAAATCATAATTTATGTGTCTAAGTAAGCTTCAAGTCTAAGTTTAAAAGAGGAGATAATATATCGACAATCAACATAAACAGATGATTGTTAATGGTTGATTTCTAAAGGAATATGATCCTATTCTTGAAATTTATCCAAAAAATTAAATTAATTAGTTAATATAATATATATTCAATAAGTTTGTTTTTATTTAGTTGGGCGTATGATGACAAATAAGTTATATGTGATTTAGAGAAAGGCTGGAGCGATAGAATGTTTCCAAGATAAGCACGACTTTCATACTCTTAAAGCATCAGACTTGTATGCTATGGGTTGTGTTCCATTCACCAGTCCAAGTAACTATAGAAAGGGTAATTGGATAAGGTATATGATTTGGAGATAGAGCAAGACCAACTTCAAAGACTTTAGGGACTGCCAAATCCAAAGTAATTGAAGATGAGAACCGTATTGATCCAAACACACAAAAACCAATGAAGATACAAGTTTATAGACATCCAAGATATGTGAGGAAGATCCTTATACACGCTCTAGTGCCAGTTAACATCTTGTCAAAGCTTATCGGGTGGATTTGTAAAATGGAGATGGGTCATGCATTGATTAAGTGTGAAGATAAAGAGTACCGTATCATCGACCTTGTGGATCTGCTAAAGTTTGGAAAAGAAGATTTAATGTAAGTCTCCATTTCCGGGATGCTCACAGGTGGTCTATCATCACACATAAAACATATATTTATATTAATTTTACTATAACATTACATCGGAAACATTTAAGAAACCATTTCGTTTCATTATAATTGCTTTTGCAAAATAATACATCGTTGACACATTAATAAATACTTGTTGCATTACGTCACAAAAAGATTATACAAAAAGGATACCATCCAAAAAGAGCCAAGCAGTCGCCTCGTGCCATCCTCAGCAACTATTACCTGCCAACTGGAAACACATAAAAGTCAGCGTTGCTCAGTGAGATCTAGTTTTAAAATAAATATACTTTACTCTCTTTCAAAACCATTCATTACATTCTTACGCGATCAAGCATCATACGTACACATAGATAATATTACTATTATCTTCATCATTCGTTCGTTAACTTTTGTTCATTCATCGTACATCATCATTGTCATTCACTTTCATTCATAATCTTCCTTAATTATCTTTTGTTCTTTCTACTTTCGATGACGTGTACAATACCCCGAAGATTATGCACGAAGCTAGTTACTAGGCCTGAGGTCTATCAAAGACGTCAAACATTGTGCACGAAGCTGACTCTAGTACTTGACGCAAGTACACTTATCACTATTATTTCTCTTTCATTCCAGACCAATGCCATATGCTATACCTCGAAAATTGTGCACGAAGCTGGTTACTAGGCCTGAGGTCTATAAAGGACCTCGACCACTATGCACGAAGCTAACTCTAGTACCTGGGGCAAGCGGCAAGGATCCCATATGTTTGGTCAATCACAAGGATTAGACCCCAGTGTGCATTCTTCCGGGGTAGCTAACCCGCACATCGTTGAGCTACCACCCTTCATTTGGTGTGAACCTCCTTACTATGCTTGCAATACTTTTTTACTTATCTTTCATTCATTAATGCATGCATTCTTTCTTTACGTTCCTCTTTTCATTATCTTCCACAGTACGTTACATAATACTTTTCATTTCATTCATAAACATTCAACGTAATGCCATTGAAACTAAACATACATGATAAGGAATATAAACATAATCATAAACATAAACATAAGCATAAACATACAATACATCACCATACAAGGCACCATCATACATGCCATAACATACCCCATTCATCATCAAAAGTCAACTTACTTCACCCCTGGGACTACCCCAAGTCAAAGCCTACACTTAGCATTTTCCCCCAAAAATCAGAAAAATATTCAAAGTCTTAGGCGCATGGGGAACACTTAGGCGCATAGGAAACTTCAGTGCGCATGGGCACTATTGGGACGCATGGCCAACACTTAGGCATTTTGGGCACATTTCTAGGCGCATGGGCATTATGCAGATGCATGAGTGCCTAGGCTCATGAGAATTTTAGGAGTGTGGACACTTAGTCAATTTCTGCCTAATTATGGGTCACTATTTAGGCGCATTGTAAGTCTATTCACACTAAAATCATTCCAAATCAGTCCCAATCATCATCTAACATGTTCTAAACTTAACACTAGCATTCTAAGCCATAGAAACACATTCATAACAATATTAACACCAAAATCAAACCCCACCCGCAAACACATACACATATACATACGGTGAAAACCCATTTTTATAAAATGTTCATACATGTATTTCCAGCCCCAAAATTAGTTTAAAACAACTAAAAAAGGGGAGGTTCTAGTACTCACCTTAGCAGCCTTTTGGGTATGACTTCCTTCAAAACCCATTTGCTTCAAATTCAATACCTAAAACCCACCAAAACACACACAAACGAACACACAACACATATAACCATTCAAATGAGGCAAAGGTCAGTTAAGAACACCACACAACTATGAATTCTTACTTTGAATTCAATTCTTCTTCTTGTTTCTCCAAGACCCAAAAGTTTCAACTCTTTCCTCACTTTCTCTCTAAAAACCCAATTGAAAAGGGTATGGTATGACCATTTAGGCGGCCATACCCCCTTTTACACCCACTTTTCAAAGCTTTTGTCCTTTTGGACACTTTTAACCCTCAACTTGGGTTAAATGGTGTTTCTTTCTTTTCTTCACTTATTATTCTTTCTTTGAGCCTTTAAAAATAACCAGCGGTTACATTCGATGAAGCTGAAGGCTTGTCCGATTGCAGCTGATGAATCTGTTCGTCTACTAGTAGCACAGATTGGTTGGTTGATTACAAATGCCCTAGATAACATGATGTATCCTTATTGGGGCAGTTACAATATGGATGACGTGGAATTTTGAAGAATATTGATTTACCGAGCCTAGGGGAGATTGTAGGGGTTGAACCTATAGGCTCGGGAAATCAAATCAAAATGAAGAAGAAGTTCAAGTAAAGCAAAAAGTAGAACTTTCCACGCAACAAGTTGTTGTCACGTGAGAACTAGTTCTCACGTGAAAGATTGTTTTTGTGTGAGAACATACTAATTTAATATAAATAGCTAGTTTGTTTAGTTATTAGTTAAGCTTTTGTCCATTTCCTGAATTTTGTAGCTCAAGTGTAATCTTTAAAATTCAAAGAGCAATCAAGAGAAGTTATTTGCATCGTGTTCTTCATTTCATGTCTTCTACTTCTCAATTCGTAATTGTTAACATTCCTCATTCGGAATTACAAGATTGATGTGATTATTGTGATGATCCTTACAATAATGTTACAGATAGTTGATATAATGTATAATTGAATTTTTTTGGACAAATAGTTCGTTTGATCAACTTTTAGAGTTTTTAAAGGTTGCATTCACCAAATAAAATCACATTCCATCCTCACACTATGAAGCAAATAAGAAATTGAAAACGATTGAGTTAGGATATTAATCCATCCATGCATCAATGATTGTGCTTTGTTTTGGAAAGAGAAGGAAGAATTGCAAAATTGTCTAGTTTGTAACGAGAGTAGATGGGTTGATAAAAACACAAAATGAAAAAAAGTATAACAAAAACTATTGCAGTACATTCTATTAACTCCTCGACTTAAACGAAGGTATAGTTCTAGGTTCACAATAAACGATATGATTTGGCATCACACTGGACACTTAATAGATGGTATTATGCGTCATCCGGTAGATGGGAAGGAATGGTAAGATTTTGATACGAGACACTCGAAATCTTTTAAAGAGCCTAGGAATGTCCGATTGGCTCTAGCTGCGTATGAATTTAATCCATTTGGTAACATGAGTCAAGCTTACAATATGTGGCCAGTCGTGTTGACAACGTATAACACACCACCATGGCATTGTATGGAAGTGTCTTCTTTCATATTATTAAAATATGTATTATTAATTCTTTTCAAATATTATGAATTTTTTTAATATTTTTAGGAACAACAAACTAGGTAAGCTTAATATGTTAAGAATGTCATTATGATATGTTAATATGTGTTTAATATTGTGTTTGGTGATCTTGACCCAATATAGTCTATATGTTATACATATTTAAAATTGTTGGTTTTGATAAGTTGTTAGTTTATATGTTGAAATTTAAGAATTTTATGTTATATGTGCTTTATAATTCAACAATATGGTCTATATGGTTAATTTGAGAATTGTTGGTCTGGATAAATTGTTACTTTATATGTTGAAATTCGTGAATTGTATATTATATATAAAACTCATGAATTGTATATTATATATGCTTATAATTAAACAATATGATCTATATGGATAATTTGAGAATTGTGAATTGGTTTTGATAACTTGTTAGTTTATATGTTAAAACTTAGGAATTTATGTTATTTGTGCTTATGATTAAACATGGTTTTTTTTTTCCATTTTGTAACAATTATGCTGTCGAAATTTTATAAAAATCTTAATACTCTTTTATTTTAATTCTTCCAAATTACAGGCAAAAATTAAAAAATCAATACGCCCAAATGCAAATCGAGGCGAGAGAGTTTCCCGTTAATAGATGAAATGCTTAGAGATTGCATTAGGACAAAGGTGTGGTCATACGAGAGGAGTTAGACAAAAAGTAAAAATATATTTCTTTATGAATCATCAAGCAGGTCATCATGACATTGAGATGATGAAGTAGAAGCATTAAAGCAATAAACGCGTGAAATGCAAGAAATGATGAATGAATTTGAAAGAGGAAAGTATAATCCCAATAACGACAAAGATGATGAAGAAGACAACAATTAGGAAGCTCATTGTTTGGGTTGTAAAAACTTAAGATGTTTACTTTGGTACTTTCGTTTCGTTGTTATGTAATTAATTAGAGTTGTTTGATCTTCTTTTAGGTATTCGTAATATTTAATTTACATTTCTATGTATTTGGTTTATGTTGAAAACATTAAATTTTAGGTAAAAATACCTAGAAAGGAATATAATTTTTTAAAATAAAATTTTATACCAGGGTCCCTATCACGACGACATG
Organism: Flaveria trinervia; assembly: GCA_025506515.1. Classification (NCBI taxonomy): domain Eukaryota; kingdom Viridiplantae; phylum Streptophyta; class Magnoliopsida; order Asterales; family Asteraceae; genus Flaveria; species Flaveria trinervia. The sequence goes on from JACCIX010001280.1 coordinate 97,559, forward strand.
TCATCGCCATAGGTAAAATTAAAAATTAATTTATTAATTTAATATATTTTTTATTTTTATTATTTTTTACATTAAAATACATATGGCGATGACATTCGTCACCACTGAGGATATTTATTTCTAAATTTTGAATTAGAAAATCATGATTAAGATAATCCTGACAGGTTTGTAGCGATGACTTGACGGACTGATATGGAGACCATCGCTATAGAGACGACTTGTTTTTGACCTATTGCGACGAATTTATGTCTATTGAACCTATGCCAATGACATGTCGTCGCGATAGGCTGTGGCATCGACTTCTACCACCTATGGCGACGTCATTTGTGGTCACGATAGGTGATAAATCATGTAGTTTACTAACTTTGAATTTTTATTCTACCTCTTTAACTTTTTACATGTTAGCTTTACTTAGTTTAGTGTTAATTATTTTCTCTTTCACTTTATCTTAACACTAAAAACACATATAACATTCTATTTGTTGGGTGTATTAGTATAAGGTCTAACATGCACTTTAAAAGATTTATGTTGTCAAGAGTGGTTTGCGAGAACGTTATAGGAACTCACACCACACATGAACTCAAAGGAAAATTCTACGTAGAACTATATATGGTCACACTATGCGACAACTATGAAGAACGTACCATTCAATGCAAGAACTATATCTTAAGTCTAAGAGAACTATTAAAAAGGCTATACTATGCGAAAACACCATAAGTCAACCTAAGCATAACTATGAAGTATCTATGCAAGAAATTCAATAAGTGAATATCATCATGCGATAAATAAATCATGTGATAAAATATTTCTACGAGAACATAATTGTCACACCTCGACCGATGGCGGAATCATCGGGGCAGACGAATGTGAAACGATTGTTCATAGCACATGGAACTAAATTATTTGGAATAATATTAAATAACACTATTCCTTGAACAATACAAGTTAATTAAGTAATTACAATACACAAAAATATAAACAACATAAAATGCTTAATTTATCCAAGTCCAAGTCCTATGTGAGCAAGAAGAGATCCACAAGTAGAAAACTTGAAACATTGTAAAAACAAAGGGTCAAATTTAAAAGTTGGTGAGTTCCCATGGGTTAAACACAAGCATATATATATATACATATATATATATATATATATATATATTATATATATATATTATATATGTGTGTGTGTGTGTGTGTGTGTGTTGTGTGTGTGTGTGTATAATCGTTCACAAGTAGCAATTCATGTCAATGGTATGAGTTAACAAGTTTATAAAACACATACAGTTACAACCAAATCTCGACTTGATTACAAGTTTATAAGATTGGCTAAGTGTACTTGGTTCCCAGTATGTAACACCCGGATATTTTCTTTGAAGCCGACGAAAGAAGAAAAATAAAATAAAGTCACAAGTCAGGGACCAAACTCACCTAAACGGGAGAAAGATCGGATGAGTAGAGGAATAAGAGCGGAGGGCAGCCCCACCCTCCCCACACTTGCAAAAGCTCAACCAAGAGAGGAGAGAAGGAGAAAAGGGAGAAGAAAGGAGAAAAAGCTTGGTTCGGGTGGATTCGAGCGTGAATATCAAAGTGTAGCGGGTTGAATCGAAGCTCTACTCGACGGTGTTGTTTGTGTGAGTTCTAGGACCCTTCTTTTACACGTTTTCAACTGATTTGGGGCTGGAACACATAGAAAAACCCGTTTTTGAATTGTGCGTGTGTATGTGTTTGTGTGTGATGCGAGTGGAGTTTTTTTCAGGATGGTGCATGCTTGTATGATGTTATGGTATGCATTACTAAGGTTTAGGATGGTTGATTTGGGCATAGAAGAGGTTGGAAGAGCTTGGAGGTCGAAAATGGAAGATTGGGTTCGGGATGAACTGCATTATGCACCAGTTAGGGCTATGTGACCGAATGGCATGCGACTAGAGTCATACGAATGAAAGGAACGAGTGAGATCCATACGCATGTCAGTCGTGCGATTGAGGTTTAGTCGCATGGGAGTCATGCGGCTGGAGCCCATACGCATGCTAGTCGTGTGACTGAGGGTCATTCGCATAGGGAGTCATGCGACTGAGGTCCATACGCCTAGTTCCATCCGCATTAGATCCATTCGCACAAGTGTTCATCTGCATTAGGTTCATTCGCATGGGTGTCCTTCGCATATTATCCATTCGCGTGATGTTAAGTTGCCTAGATGGCCATGCGACTGAAGGGTGCCCATACGCCCAAGTAGGGCTTGTGCACTCGAGGAAAACGTAGTTTATTTACTGACTTTCGGGGAAAGTGCTAATTTAAGTTTTGACATGGAAGGTTCTCAGGGGTTCAAGTAAGATGACTTTTGAGGCCATAGAGGTTATGTTGGGCATGGTTGATGATGTATGATGTTGTATATTTATGCATGTTGATGGTATGTATGATGCATGTTATGTGTATGATGGTGCCCTGTATTATGATGTTGAGTGTGTATGTTATGTTCCTTATTTTGTATTATTATTTTCCTTGGCTTTGTGTTAAATTTTAATGAAGGAAATGAAGTATTATATAACGTAAAGTGGAAGATAATGAAAAGAGGAACGAAATGAAGAATGCATGCATTAATGAACGAACAAACGTAAGAATGTTTTGCAAGCAAATTCATGGAGGTTCACACTCAATGAGGAGTGTTAGCTCAATTGTGTGCGGGTTAGCTACCCCATGAGGGTGCACACTAGGGCTTGATCCGTGTGATCAAGCATATGTATGGAGGTTCACACCCAATGAGGGGTTGTCAGCTCAACTGTGTGCGGTTTAAATACCCCATGAGGATGCACACAGGGGTTCCATCTTTGTGAATTACTATATGTATGGGTTCCTCGTCGCTTAACCCTAGATGAATTGCTTGGTGCTCTAGAGGGGGGTTAAGCATATGACAGGACGTAGATGTAAACAAAAGATAATAAAAGTACGAAATGAACAATGATGAAGATAATAACTATTATCTATCTGTAAGTACAATGTGTGATCACATTTTAAGAATGTTATTATTTAAATGAAAGAATTGGATGGTTTTCAAATGAAAGATAAAATATGTTTTATTATAAAACTAGAACTCACTCAGCAACACTGACTTTTATGTGTTTCCAGTTGGCAGGTACTGTTGCTGAGGATGGCACGGGGCGGCTACTCAGCTCTTTTGGACGACATTCTTTTGTTTAATGTTTTTGCATTATAATACGGACGAATAATGTTTTGAAATGAGCGCTTGTATTAACTTGCAAAAGAATTTGTAATGATATGAAAAGTTATTCTTATGTTTCCGTTGCAATGATTTGTGAAAGTTAAATGAAATTTTATGTTTTATGTGCAATGATTTACCATCTATAAGAGTCCCGGGAACGGGACCTTACAACTTGGTATCATAGCCAAAGTTTAAGTTAAATGGGTAAATTTTCAAAATAAACCTAAACTTAAACTTAGAATGGGACGGAAAGGGAAGGGATGCCAATCTGAGTAGTTGAATGCCATCAGGTATTTTCATAATGTTAACTGGTATTATGTGCGCATGTTATGTGGTTATGTGTTGTTGTAGATTTAAATACTAATGTAGTCAAGATAGGTAATGTGTGGGGTATGAAGAGTAAAGTAAGTGGCTAATCACAACTGACCACTGTAATTAGGGACTTACTATACTTGACATAAACTAACTCGTTCCCTTGAATGACCATGTTGGTGTTTGAATCTTTCAGTGTGCGTGTGAATGGCTGGTGGTAGATCTTGGAAAGCTTCTCGTGGTGGTGGTCATGATGGGCTTGGTGCTGAGTCGCGACCCAAGAAGGGAAGACCCAGAGTTGCAAAGGTGGTTCATGAAGAACTCAAGGACCCACATCCGAAGGGCGGTGATGAGAGTGCCAATTTGAGAGCCTCTGTAAAGGAGACTGTTGTAGAGGAAGTCCATCAGGTCATGCAGACAATCTTACCATCTGTGGTGACTGAAGTTATCAAGGTTGTAGGGAAGGGGAGAGACAAGAGAGGAATAGGTCCTTGGGAGGACGGGAGCAACCGGAGCCTAAAACGGTTCTCTTTGATGATGAGGAAGAGGAAGAAGAGCCCGTGCAGGAGGTGACACGAGGCTGTAACTATGGGGCGTTTCAACGATGCAAGCCCCCACTTTTGATGGTAACGGCACTACTGCTGTTGCTCACCGGTGGGTGAGAGAAATGGAAGTTGTCTTGAACATCAGCGAGTGCCAGGATGATCAGAAGGTAAAGTTTGCTGCCTACTGACTCGGCTCTGTGTTAGTGGGACAATATAGTCTAAGCTGAGGGTAGTCGGACAATTGGGAGGATGAGATGGTTGGAGCTGAAGAAGCTGGTGATCAAGGAGTTCTATCCTCACAGGGAAATGGATAAGGTGGAAAGAGAGTTCCTGCAGCTGGAGGAAGGAACGATGACACATCAGCAGCACGCCACCAAATTAAATGAGATGGCACGTCCAGTGCCAGACCAATTGACTCCCATGTCATGAAAAATCAAGCGGTATGTTCAGGGCTTGAAGACGGATATCCGTAGGCACATGGTCACTGCCTGACCGAGCATGTTTAGGTCGGAAAATGATTTAGCAGGAAGGTTGTATGACAAGCGAGAGGTGGTGGTGGCCGAGGCAAGTAAGAAGGGCGGTGGTGATTGGAGTTGGAATGGGAAGAGGTTTGGTCGAGGTGGTGCCTCGACGAGTAACAAGAAGGCATGGGTGGATGATCGTCGTGTGGTCACATCGGGGGCAGGATCGAAGAGGTGTGGAAAATGTGGGAAACAGCATTTGGGGGAATGCATGTGGGGATCAAACATCTATTTTAAGTGCAGGAAGCATGGTCATATGGCTAGAGACCGTGGGGGTATGAGGTGTTTCAATTTTGGGGAAAGTGGTCATATGAGTAGGGATTGTAAGAAGCCGAGGGCTGAGGGTTCTTGAGTGAAGAAGACCGTAGGAGAAGGACCGAGGGCAAACGCCAGGGCATTCACTATGACACAGGAGGAGGCTAGGACGGACCCTGATGTTGTGTCTGGTATGTTTCTAGTGAACCAAACTTTAGCTTCTATGTTATTTGATTCTGGTGCATGTAAAAGTTTTATTTCTACTTCTTTCTATGCTAAGCTGTCTCTTAGTAGTTGATGTGTTGATGCGCCCTTTGATGTAGAAACCACCATAAGTAAACCTACCATAATTTCAGAGGTCATAGAGGGATGTGATGTGGAACTGGAAGGTCATAAGTTTCATGTTAGAACATTCGTGATGACCTTAGGTGGTTTCAGTTTGGTTCTTGGGATGGATTGCTTGACGGACTAAGAGGCAAACATTGTGTGTCTCAAGAAGATGATCCGTCTGATAGCGCCTAACGGGAGTAAGCTGACAGTTTATGGGTGTTGGATCAAGAAGAAGGCTAGTGCAACCAATACCAAATCAGTTAGACAAACTTTGGAGCTGCTTACAAAGTCTTCCAAAGCCAAGTGTGGAACTTCCGAAGGAAGTAGAGTTCTTCCAAAGAAAATGTAAAAGTTCTACTTCCGAAGGCAAAGCTCTACTTCCGAAGATAAAGTATTCACTTCCAAAGCTGAAGTCTCAAAGAAAGAAATCAGAAGACTACTTCTGAAGTATGAAGAAAGAAGAAGTCTCAAGCCTCGGAAGAAGCAGCCTCTTCCGAAGTATAAATGGCTTTGGAAGTTGTTGTTCTTCCAAAGCCATTTAACTTTCGGAAGACACTACTATGAACCAGTGGAAATAAGTACGGTCTCTAATACTCTACTGCAGACCTCTGATACTACATGGCGTTTTCTCAAAGAGACATGTAGTTGACCATACTTTATTCCACTGTTTATGTTAGTACAAGTTACCAACTTTAGTTGGTGATAAAAGGTAAGTCAGGGACATGTCCTGACTACCATATCTGAGATAAAGTCTTATCTAAGATACCTTACAATGTAGCTTTGTAGTATTTGCTTTAGTTAGAGGATTCCAGCTAGTATCAAAGTATATATGGCTGTAGGTAGTATTATATATAGTCTCTCAATGTAACTCATAAACACATGCTTGTAAGAGTCTTGTAATATTTGAGTTGAGAAGCAATATATGCAAGTATCTTGAAAATTAGTTCTTATGTTTTGTTATTACTTATTATATTGTTATCAACTCTTAAAGACTTTGCTTTCATCGAGAGTGTTGCTAAGTGAGTTTGAGAGAAAATTAAGTGTTTAGTGACACAAACCGACCCTGCAATTAGTATCAGAGCTTTTTAGGCTCTTGATTGTGAGATCTAACCATCCAAATCAACCTATTTTTCACTCCTCTTTACAACTCTCACAAAAATGGCTCTTAACAAATCCGAAGTAGACATGGGAAACATGACCAAAGATCCCATCATTACTCCTGAAAACTTCAAGTCTTGGAGCAGAAGAATGGAAGGCTTCATCAGATACCAAGACAACAAGTTGTGGAACTCTATTGTCAACGGCCCGTATAAGCCCACAATGGCAGCGCCCGGTGGAATGATGCCATGATAGAAAAAGCTATTGAAGATTATTCTGACAAAGACTGGAAGAAAATGTATGTTGACAGCAATGCAATGACCATTCTGATGACTGCAATAGCCAACTCCATCATGGTTGGGTTTGAGCATTGTAAGACTGCTAAAGAATTGTTTGATGCACTTCCTCAGATGTATTCAAGCTCCAACGACTCCAAGAAGGACTCACTGAAGCAGCAGTTCGAGAACTTCACTTATATTGTTGGAGAGACCCTCAGCCAGTAGTATTGCAGGTATATGGATCTTATATCTTCACTTCAGTATGTGAAGATTACTCCTGAACTCAGAGATCTCACAAGAAAGTTCATGAGTGCTCTTCTAAATGAGTGGACATTCTACTGTGTCTCTATCAAGAGGAAAGAGAACTTGAACACTTTTTCCATGATTGAACTCTATGGAATCCTTGATGGATACCGGTTGGAGATGTAGAGTAAGAAAGGCCACCAAACAAGCAGACCTCTGAGTCTTCCTGCTAGCAACGCTTTAATGGTTGCTCAAGGCTTAGTACCCCCACAACCTCATCAATACCTAACATACAACCAATAGCCATCCTGCTCTTCTGGGCCTTACATCACTTTCCCTGAGACTCCAAGGTCTCAACAGGCTCAGCACAACTCATTTCAGGACAGTTGTGCCTTTGTCTCAAGAAGTGGGCACTCTGGTAATTTTCAATACTGTTTTGATGATCTAGAGTGTTTTAGTCCAGACTATGTAGAGTATGTGGACATCTTCCAACAGATGGCTCTTTTAACCTACAGAGCGAAGAAGTTCTTTAAGAGAACTAGAAGGAAATTCCCTCAAAACCCAATTGCCTGCAAGTTTGGGTTTGACAAGACCAGGCAAATGTTACAACTGTAACCAACTTGGTCACTTTTCTAGGGAATGCAAGGCTCCCAAATCAAACCCGGGAACCCCATAGGCCTCTACACAACCCTCTTCATCAAAGCCTACTGGAAAGTCAACTGAAACAACTGCAATGGCTCAAGAAGTTGACTAGAGCTTTATGGTTCAGGATGTGACTCCTGCTCAATCTCTCATGGCTGGAAGAGATGATAACGAGGTATATGAACATCTCTGTACTCCAGCCTATATAGCTAAGGTTAAATTATATCAGGACTACAATAGGGAAATTAAATCTGATATTGAGTCTTTAAATGTTTTGAAATCTGATTTTAAAAGGGCAAAATCTAACTACATAAAGAAAATTGATGAGTTAGAGAAAATGTTTCCTTATTAAAACATGAACACACCACTTACAAGACTCAAATAAAGGATATAATATCAAAATTGTTTAAGGCTTAAGCCCAACTTGTCACCACTAAGGCTCAAGCTAGGAAGTATGCTATTTCTGAGCAAAACTTCCAAGCTATTATTGCATCATTCTCCAAATCCAAAATCTATTATAAGAATAAAGGAGGGTTGGGGACCAATGAAATTGCTTCACCACATTCTTATGAGTGCATAAGACAACCTAGATGTGGTACTGAAGAGCAAGAGGTCCCATCTGTTGACCCTTCTTCACATGAGTTGAAGAATGATGCAACAATAGTGGCCACCACAGGGAAGGAACAGGTAAGTCCACCCACCACTCCCAATGAAGAACAAATCCTTACCACCAATGCCTGAAGAAGCAGAGCTAAAGCTATAAGAAGAACGGCTAAAAGGTGGTTGAGTCTAAGCTGATGATTGACCCGAAACAAAAGGGTGTCTTTATCTCAACTGGATTCCAGGTGATAGGTACTTATGATTCAGGAAAGATTTGTAATACCAACACTCCTGTCCTACCTAAGAAACAACAACCTACAAGTTCCTAAAAGACTAACATTACATGCATAATGTGTGGTTTGCAAAACCACATGGTTAAAGATTGTTACTACAATCCTGCTAGCACACATTATGCAAATAATGTTAGAAAAGAAGGAGTCAAGAAAGTTTTCTCATTTGGACCTTATCAGATGGTCCAAGTGATGAACAAGGGAATGCTAGTTATCAAAGCCAGGTTGTCTTCGGAAGACACTCCTTTCGAAGGGAAAATGGCTTTTGAAGCAAAAGCAGTTAAAATCCTTAAGAAAAAGAATATTCCCTTGAAACCATCCAGAAGAAGACTGCTTCGAAGAAAAGGTGGTGAAAGCTTCTTCCGAAAATAAAGAAGCTTCGGAAGAATGCCATGCTGCAAAAGCTTCTACAAGTACATCTTCCGCTCATCAACCAAAGGATGGATTTGAAGATCAAGAAAGATGTTGCAGCACAAACCTTTTCATCAAAGACATCCATTGAACCCCCATGTTTAAGTTTTGGTTCAATTATATCACTATCTTTGGAGGAACCCAAGACCAACAAGGCTTGGGTCTCCAATGAAAACTAATAATCTCATTTTATGTGCAGGGACATCCATATGACAAGAATAACAATGTTTGGATTGTAGACAATGGAAGCTCCAGGCACATGACAGGGAAGAGATCTCTCCTTCAACAGTTTCAACACTATGATGGACGTCCTATCCAATTTGGAGGTGAGGCTGGAGAATATATTTTTGGAAGAGGGAGTATATCCAATGGAAAGTTACAAGTTGAAAAAGTTAACTTTGTCAAACAGCTTGAACACAATTTGTTAAGTGTTTCTCACTTTTGTAATCAAAAGCACCAGATGTTTTCCGCAGAGCATGAGTGCATTATCCTCAAACCAGGGATGACAATTCCTTCAGAATTGGTGCTTCTTATATCTCCCAGGAAAGGAGATATGTACAAGATGGATATGAACAATGCTTCCACAATGGGTGAAGTATCATGCTTTCTTTCCAAAGCTGATAGTGATGAGTCAACACTTTGGCATAAACGTATGTGTCATGTAAATTTTAAGACAATGAATAAATTGGCTAAAAATAACTTGCTACATGGTTTGCCTAAAAAGGAATTTTTCTGCAAAGACAACTATGTTGCATGCCTGAAAGGGAAGCAACACATGGCCTCTCATAAATCCAAAAGTGTTAACTCCATCACTATTCCATAAGACTTATTGCACATGGATCTTTTTGGTCCCACAAGTATAATGAGCATTGGAAGGAAATCATACTGCCTTATGATAGTTGATGATTTTACAAGATTTACATGGACATTCTTTTTAAGAACTAAAGATGAAACTGCTGAAACATTAAAATCTTTTATTCCTAAAATAGAAAATCAAATTGATCACAAGGTTAAGATTATTAGAAATGATCAAGGGATTGAGTTTAAGAACTTTGTTCTTGACTTATTTTGTAATCAAAAGGGATTGCCAGATAATATAGTGATCCCAGAACTCCTCAACAAAACGGTGTTGCTGAGAGGAGGGACAAGATACTTATTGAGGTTGCCCGAACTATGTTAGCTGATTCCAAACTACCTCTAACATTCTGGGCAGAGGTAGTTAGCACTGCATGCTATGTGTAGAACAGAGTTCTTGTAGTTAAGCCACATAGAGAAACCCAATTTGAGCTATGGAACAAGAGGCCACTGTTCATTGGCTTTCTGAGGTCCTTTGGCAGCAGGTGTACCATACTTAACACAAAGGACAATTTAGCAAAATTTGCTGAAAAGTCGGATGATGCTATCTTTGTTGGATACTCTTCTAGCTCCAAAGCTTACAGAGTATACAACATTAAGAATCAACAATTTGAGGAGTCATCCAATACAGTTGTTAATGAGCACACTCCTTGTGTTAGGGGGAATGGCCCTGATCATATCTATGATTTAGAATTGTTTCGAAACTATTCTAAACCCTCTTGTGAGAATGTTTTAGTTGGAACAGGTGCTCAAGATGATGCTCATGCTAATCAACTGTTTGAGCTACCCAGACCTCTTCTAGGTTCTCCAAGAGATGCAACAAATCAAGCTCCCACTATTCACACATCAGAAAGTATAACAATATGAAGGAATAGTGAAGCTTCAACCAGTGAATCACCTACTGATCCTCGAAACTCATCAAGTGATCCAAAACAACCCCAAGCTGAGGGAGGTAGCATTTTGAAGGAACAGGTGACTGTTAATGCTACTTCACAGCCAACAATTGATGGTGTTTCTCTTTTATTCAATCAGTACACATTGAATGAACTTGAAACAATAGTTGGACAAAGTGTTCCAGTTCCTGAGCAAAAAATGTCTAATCTGGACTTATCTTTGCAACTAAAAGTGATTCCTCATTTACGGATTCACAACACTCATCCAGCTGAGAATATCATTGGGGATGTCTCTGAAGGTGTGAGAACAAGAGGGCAGACTCATCATGGGAATGTATGCTTGTACTCATGCTTTTTATCCAGATGGAACCCAAGAAGGTGGAAGATGCCTTGAAAGATAGTAGTTGGGTTGAATCGATGCAAGAGGAGCTGCTTCAATTCAAAAGACAAAAGGTTTGGAACCTATGTCCGCTACCATCTGGTCAAGTACCAATAGGCACTAAATGGGTTTTGAGGAACAAAAGAGATGACAGAGGCTTGATCATCAAGAACAAGGCAAGACTAGTAGTTCAAGGATACACTCAAGAGGAAGGAATTGATTATACTGATGTCTTTGCACCTATTGCAAGACTTGAGGCAGTTAGGATCTTCCTTACTTATGCTGCTTCCAAGAACTTTACTGTCTACCAGCTTGATGTCAAGTGTGCCTTTCTATATGGGGATATAGATAAGGAAGTGTATGTGTGCCAACCTCCAGGATTTGAAGACCCACAACATCCTCACTATGTGTGCAAATTGGATAAAGCTCTAGATTGGCTGCATCAAGAAACAAGGCTATGGTATGAGATTTTGTCTCTGTTTATCCTTAAGAATGGCTACACTAGACTAACCATTGACAAGATTTATTCATAAGGAAGTCTGGTAAGGACATTTTGCTTGTTCAAGTCTATGTTGATGACACCATATTTGGTTCTTCAAATGAGCAAATATGTAAGGACTTGGAAAGCATTATGAAGAATAAGTTTGAGATGAGTTCCATGGGAAAAATGGTTTTTTTCTTGGAATTTTGGTGAAGCAACTGAAGGAAGGATTTTTCATTAATTAATCTAAGTAGGTTAATGACATTTTAGAAAGATTTGAGATGAAAGATTGCAAGCCAGCCAAAACACCCATACCCAGAAACCATAATCTTTGTCCTAACCTTGAGGGGGAGGATACTGATCAACATCAGTATAGGCGATTATCGATTCTCTGATGTATCTCACAGCCAGTAGACCTGATATTATGTATGCAAGTTGTATCTATGCAACATATCAGGCTGCTCCAAAGGTGTCTCACCTAGCTGCTGCCAAGAGAATCCTCAGACACCTCAAAGGAGCACCTAAACTAGGTCTTTAGTATCCCAGAAACAATGATTTTAATCTCTATGGATACTTTGAAAGTGACTATTGTGGCTGCAACATTGATAAGAAATCAACATCAGGCTTACTGCACCTTTTACCACTGTGGAAGAAGTTGGTCAACCTAAGGTCCACATGGAACCTAAGATTCAATTCGAAGGGAAAATGGGGACTGATGGCCCGGCAACAGAAATAGTTGGGACAAAATTTCCATTCCCTCTTACTTTTGAAACTAAAGTTAAAGCCTCGGAAGAACAAGTTGAATCTTTCGAAGCTGAAATGGAAGCTGCGGAAGAACTGTTCAAAATGTCCGAGGAACTAATCATCACAGATGCAATCCTAGAAATCGCATCTGAGGTGAACAGTGAGGACTTTCTGGATCAACCCTCTATCCAAACACCCTCTCTACCTCTCTCACAATCAAAATCCACTATCCAAGATCCACCAAAGTCATGTTCTTCAAAAGATACCAAAGGAAAACATAAGATGACCGGGAAAGAGCTTTAGGAAGATGAGAAGATTGAAAAGATGAAAAGAAAAGGGATACTTCTAACTGGAAGCTCTTGGCTACTAGTACAAAAGCATCTACAACCAACCACGAGGCTGTCGACAACAAAAAGAGAGAAGAGATCATTGACTAGCTTATCTAGCTAGGAGTTGCCAATGAAGAAACACTCCTGCTACCATTAGATGAGTTGGTGAAACCAGAAAAGGCAACCAAGCTGTAGCAGGAAGCAGCAAGGTTGGCCTCAAAGGAAGAGAAGGAAAAGGAACAGAGGGAAGCTGACATCCAGCTCAGGACGGAAAGGATGGATTACCTAACCTCCAGAGGCTTCTCTCTTCAAGAACTTTCTCCACACAATGATGAAACGATCCTTTGGCTCTTCAACAAGAGCAGGATCAAATGGATAAAGAAAGAAAAAGAGCTAAAAGATAAAAGTTGAAGGAGAATAAGAAGAAAGAAGAAGAAGCAAGGGCATCTGCAACCAGGAACATAGGTGACAAAGCCTAGATGAAAGACTATCTCTAGGCTGACGGCTTCTCTGGAAGGCAGGTGGGTCCCACGTCTAAAAGGAAACTCCAATGAATTGTCAGTGAGATCAAAGCTGACATTCATTCGGGGAAATAAAGAGAGATGTACAGAAGGGTACAGGGGATAACCTTCACACCAACCACTCAACCCCAACCTGAACCAATTTCTTCTCCCTTCAGCATCAAAACTGAACCTTACACTCCTGAACCCACACCTTTACCTTCATCCACTTCCTCACCTCAACACCAAAACTTCCCATCCTTCACCCCAAAACTCTTACCCGAACCACCTCACCACATCATACCCCACAACCTTCTTAACCATCCCCTTATCCTTCCAAACATCTCTCTCCAGAAGAGTTTAAAAGAATCAAGAATAGGCTCATCAATTGCATAACCCTGAGCGATATCTCCTGTGAAGAAGACTCCATCAAGCTAACCTATGTCGATGGATCTTCACGTTCCCTAAAAGAGATCAATTTCTTGATCTACCCAGAGAAACACTGGACCAGGCTGCAGTACTTCTAGGTATCAACTCAGAATCGTTAGATGATGAAGAGAAGAAACTAAGAAGAAAGATGGTGACTCTACTAGATACAAGGAAAGAGGACAAGATTCCTAGTCAATCTCTTATGCCTAGAAAGAATATACTCTAGTGGAGGTTCGATGAAGCTACTCACAACTTTGTTGTGGAAAGAGAGAACGGTGAAGTTAATAGACTGAATGTCACCTCTCTGCTACACTCCAGCAGATTTGATTTTGTTGAGTTAGCAGAGAAACCATTCTCTAACCCCTCCAACTCTAAAACTGCTGCTCACATCAAGAATAATCTCAGTAGTCTTCATCTGGCTGAGTTAATAGCAAAAGCTAAGATTGAGGAAGAGTTAAGATTGAGAAGAAAGGAAGACAAGGACAGATCTCCTACCAAGGGCACAACCTTTCTACATATGGTGGAAGGTCCTGAATTGGAACCTATAGTTTGATGGGAATATGATTATAGCTCCCATCAACTAACTCTTTTAAAAGGGCCACAACAAAGGGTACATATCATTCAGGGCGACAGACTAGAGATCCTGTCAACCAAAGATTTGTATAAACTTTTTAGCACCACATCAGGGAAGAACAAAGAGACTAATAAGTATTTACTCTCCCTGGTGCTAAATGTTTTGAGGAGAAAAAACAATTGAGGTTTTGGTAACATCAACCTAAGGGGAGTTCTTTGGATCAAGAAGAAGGTTTGTGCAGCCAAAAGCAAATCACATAGACAAACTTTGGTGTTGCTTACAAAGGCTTCTGAAGCCAAGTGTGGAACTTCCAAAGGAAGTAGAGTTCTTTCGAAGACAAAGTAAAAGTTCTACTTCCGAAGGCAAAGCTCTACTTCCAAAGATAAAGTATTCACTTTTGAAGATAAAGTATTCACTTCCGAAGATGAAGTCTCAAAGAAAGAAATTAGAAGACTACTTCGGAAGTATGAAGAAAGAAGAATTTCTCAAGCCTCGAAAGAAGCAGCCTCTTTCGAAGTATAAGTGGCTTCGGAAGTACTTGTTCTTCCAAAGCCATTTAGCCTTAGGAAGACACTGCTATGAAACAGTGGACATAAGTATGGTCTCTAACACTCCGCTACAGACCTCTAATACTGCATGGCGTTTTCTCAAAGAGCCATGTAGTTTACCATACTTTATTCCACTGTTCACCTTTTTATGTTAGTACAAGTTACCAACTTTAGTTGGTGACAAAAGGTAAGTCAGGGACATGTCCTGACTACCATATCTCAGATAAAGTCTTATTTGAGATACCATAAACTATAGCTTTGTAGTATTTGCTTTAGTTGGAGTATTCCAGTTGGTATGAAAGTATATCCGACTATAGGTAGTATTATATATAGTCTCTCATTGTAACTCATAAACACATTTTTGTAAGAGTCTTGTAATATTTGAGTTGAGAAGCAATATATGCAAGTACCTTGAAAATTACTTCTTGTGTTTTGTTATTACTTATTATATTGTTATCAACTCTTAAAGACTTTGCTTTCATCGAGAGTGTTGCTTAAGTGAGTTTGAGATAAAATCAAGTCTTTAGTGACACAAACCAATCCTGCAATGGGGATCTGGTCATGACGATCCCGAAAGTAATCTCATTGGCGGTGGCAGGAAAGTGCATGAGGCGTGGAGGTAGTGCTTAATTGGCCTACGTAAAGGATGTGGATATGCTAGCACCACAACTGTCTAAAGTACCGGTGGTGTGTGACTTTCCAGACGTGTTCATAAAAGACTTACCAAGAGTGCCACCTAACAGAGAGGTCGTGTTTCAGATTGATCTGGTCCAGGGTGCCCAACCTGTTGCCAAGGCACCATATCGCTTGGCTCCAACTGAGATGAAAAAATTGACGGAGCAGTTGCAAGAGCTGCTTGATAAGGGATTATTAGACCGAGTATTTCTCCTTGGGGTGCTCCGGTCTTATTCGTGAAGAAGAAAGACGGTAGTATGAAGATGTGTATTGATTATCATGAGCTAAACAAGTTTACGGTAAAGAACCAATACCCCTTATCGAGAATCGATGATTTGTTCGATCAGCTTCAAGGTGAGAGTTGGTTTTCAAGGATAGACCTTCGATCGGGCTACTATCAGTTGAAGGTGAAGGAGCAGGATATCCCTAAAACATCTTTTCACATGTGTTATGGTCACTACGAGTTTCATGTCATGTCTTTGGGTTTGACCAATGCACCAGCTGCTTTTATGGATCTGATAAATCGGGTGTGTCGGCCGATGTTGGATAAATCAGTGATTGTGTTTATTGATGATATTCTGTTTTAATCGAAGAGCGAGATAGAGCATGTCGGTCACATTTGGGAGGTTCTGGAGACCTTGAGAAATAAGAAGTTGTATGCCAAGTTCTCCAGGAGCGTGTTCTGGTTGCGTGATGTTTAGTTCTTGGGTCACGTGGTGAATCCTGACGGGATTATGGTGGACCCGGCAAAGGTGGAGGCGGTGATGCAACGGAAGTCTCCTAAGACGGCATCCGAGATTCGCAGCTTCTTGGGTTTAGCGGGCTATTACAGAAGATTCATTCAAGACTTCTCTAAGATTGCTTCTCCACTAACCAAGTTGAACCAAAAAGATGTGAAGCTTGTATGGGGTCAAGCTCAAGAGAAGGTGTTCGAAGAATTGAAGGCGAGATTGATTCAAGCTCCAGTTCTGTCATTAGCTGATGGAAGTGAAGAATTGGTGTTTATTCTGATGCTTCCCACTCGGGGTTGGGGTTGTGTTGATGCAGAGAGGAAAAGTTATAGCCTATGCATCCCGACAGTTAAAGGTTCATGAGATTAATTACCCTACTCATGACTTGGAGCTAGCAGCTGTGGTCTTTGCGTTAAAGATTTGGAGGCACTATCTTCACGGGACAAAGTGCACCATATTCACTGACCACAAGAGCTTGAAGTACTTCTTTGAGCAGAAGGACCTAAACACGAGACAGAGATGATGGTTGGAGCTTATAAAGGATTACAATTGTGAGATCCACTACCATCTGGGCAAAGCCAATGTGGTGGTGGACGCCCTTAGCCGAAAAGAGAGGCCCGGGCCGATTCGGGTGAAAGCATATCAGTTGATCATGACCTCGGATGTGATGAATCCAGTCATAGAGCTTCAAGATGAGGCATTAAAACAAAATCATCTTAACTCTGAAAGAATGAGATGTCTGGTGGTGGAGTAGGGTGAAAACACATTTAGTGTTAGAACCTGGTTTGGACGAATGTGGATTCCTCGTTTGGGGGATCTACGTATGAAGATCATGGATGAAGCTCACAAAACTCGGTTCTCTATTCATCTTGGTGCAATGAAAATGTACCAAGATATGAAGAAAGTTTATTGGTGGTCGGGTACAAAGCGCGATGTGGTGGAATATGTGAGTAAGTGCCTTACTTGCTTACAAGTGTAGGCCGAGCATCAAAAGCCATATGGAAGGATTCAACCTTTGGATATACCGGAATGGAAGTGGGAGCACATCACCATGGATTTTATTATGAAGCTACCACGTACTCCGAAAGGGTATGATGCCATATTGGTGATAGTTGACCGTTTGACGAAGAGTGCTCACTTCCTACCGATCTACGAAACATATTCATCTGAGAGGTTGGCTGATCTGTTCATCAAGGAAATTGTAAGTCGTTATGATGTGCCGGTGTCTATTGTGTATGATCGTGACACCCGTTTACGTCTAAATTTTACAATAAATTCCACGACGTGATGGGGACGAGGTTACATATTAGCACTGCTTATCATCCCCAGACTGATAGTTAGTCAGAGAGAACCATTCAGACATTGGAAGACATGATTTGGGCATGTGTGATTGATTTTGGGGGAAGTTGGGTTGACCACTTATGGTTAACTGAATTCTCATACAACAGTTATCATGCCAGCATTGGTATGCCACCTTATGAGATGCTATATAGTAGGAGATGCAGAACACCCGTCTGTTGAGGTGATTTGGTCATAAAGATTTAGGGAGTGTTGGGATCATCGAGGCTACGACTGAGAAGCTTGAAAGGATCAAAGCCTTCATGAAGGCAGCCAAAGATAGACAGATGTCGTATGCTGATAAACATGCAGAATGATTGAGTTCCAGGTGGGTGACTGGGTTTTGTTGAAGCTCTCACCTTGGAAGGGTATCATTCGATTTAGAAAGCGGGGCAAATTGAGCCCAAGGTAATAGGGCCCTTCCGAATCATTGCTCGAGTAGGAAAGGTGGCCTATAGATTGGAGTTACCAGATGAGCTAAGTGGGATTCACCCGACATTCCAGGTATCTAATCTAAGGAAGTGCTTGGCAAATGAAGATGTGATTGTTCCACTGGAGGATCTCGAGGTAGATGAAGGCTCAATTATATGGAGCAACTAGTGGCAATCATCGATCGAAAAGAGAAGAGGTGAGGAATAATTTGGTTCCTCTTGTGCGTGTACAGTGGAAGCATAGGAAGGGATCCGAGTCTACGTGGGAAACAGAAGAGGAAATGGCAGCATTACCCACTCTTGTTCGAGGAATGACAGGTTTTGGGGAGGAAAACTAAATAAGGGGGTGGACTTGTAACACCCAGATATTTTCTTTGAAGCCGACGAAAGAAGAAAAAGAAATATAGTCCAAAGTCGGGGGACCAAACTCGCCAAAATGGGAGAAAGATTGGATGAGTAGCGGAATAAGAGGGGAGGGCATCCCACACCCTCCCCACACTTGCAAAAACTCAGTCAAAGAGAGGAGAGAAGGAGAAAAGGGAGAAAAAGGGAGAAAAATCTTGGTTCGGGTGGATTCGAGCGTGAAAATCTAAGTTTAGCGGGTTGTCGACAATGTTGTTTGTGTGAGTTCTAGGACCTCTCTTTTACATGTTTTCAACTGATTTGGGGCTGGAATACACAGTGAAACCCGTTTTTGAAATGTGTGTGTTTGACCCATGTGTATGTGTTTGTGTGTGATGCGAGTGGAGTTTGTTTTCGGGCTTGTGTGTGCTTGTATGATGTTGTGGTATGCATTCCTAAGGTTTATGATGGTTGATTTGGGCTTAGAATTTGTTTGGAAGAGCTTGGAGGTCGAAAATGGCAGATCGGGTTTGGAATGAACTGCATTCTGCACTAGTTAGGGCTATGCGACCGAATGACATGCGACTGGAGGTCATACGGCCGAAAGGAATGCGACTGAGATCCATACGCATGCCAGTCGTGCGATTGAGGTTCAGTCGCATGGGAGTCATGGGACTCGAGCCCATACGCATGCTAGTCGTGTGACTGAGGGTCATTCGCATGGGGAGTCATGCGACTGAGGTCCATACGCCTAGTTCCATCCGCATTAGGTCCATTCTCATAAGTGTTCATCCGCATTAGGTCCATTCGCACGGGTTTCCATTCGCATATTATCCATTCGCATGATGTTTAGTTGCCTGGAAGGCCATGCGACTGAAGGGTGCCCATACGCCCAAGTAGGGCTTGTGCACTCGAGGAAAACGTAGTTTATTTACTGACTTTCGGGGAAATGCAAATGTATGTTTTGACGTGGAAGGTTCCCAGGGGTTCAAGTAAGATGACTTTTGAGGCCATAGAGGTTATGTTGGGCATGGTTTGTGATGTATGATGTTTTATGTTTATGCATGTTCATGGTATGTATGATGAATGTTGTGTATGTATGATGGTGCCCTGTATTATGATAATGACTGTGTATGTTATGTTCCTTATTTTGTATGATTATTTTCCTTGGCTTTGCGTTAAATGTTAATGAATGAAATGAAAACTATGATGTAACGTAAAGTGGAAGATAATAAAAAGAGGACCGAAATGAAGAATGCATGCATTAATGAACGAACGAACGTAAGAAAGTCTTGCAAGCAAATGTATGGAGGTTCACACTTAATGAGGAGTGTTAGCTCAACCGTGTGTGGGCTAGCTACCCCATTAGGATGCACACTGGGGCTTGATCCATGCGATCAAGCATATGTATGGAGGTTCACACCCAATGAGGGGTTGTCAGCTCAATTGTGTGCGGGTTAAATACCCCATGAGGATGTACACAGGGGTTCAGTTTTTGTGATTGACCAGATGTATTGTGTCACACCTCCGCTAAGAGCGGAAACACGAGGATGTAACGAGACGGGAATCATCATAACACATGGTAAGCGATAGAGATGAAATAATAATAATGATACAAGCGTGTCATTACAACACCCGACAACAAGGGGACTTGTGTCGTGTTTAGTCAGTATTCACGACAACATATCTATAAGCATAAACATGATATAAGATAAACATAGATAATAACATTGTATGCTATTCCCACAACCCGGGACCAAGTTACAAAGTGTATGTTGTTTGAAACAGATACAACAAATGTTTTCAAAATGACAAGTTTAGCTCGAGAATTCATCCTAGGGTCTCCACTAAGGCAGCACACCTAGAACCTCTGCTAGCATGATCACCTGAAAACATATGCTCAAAATGGTCAAAAAAATTTGTTGGTGAGCTCGCAGGTTTAAAAGTAAATAAGTAATGATGTTGTATAAAGTTGTTGCATAATACCGTGCATAAAGTTATAAGTAAGCAAAATCACATGAGAAGTGCTTTACAACCAAACCTAACAATGCACACAAAGAATCTTGTTGGAATATATTCACCCAAGGCCCGTTCCTGGCTTTTGTTGGTACTAA
Organism: Flaveria trinervia; assembly: GCA_025506515.1. Lineage (NCBI taxonomy): Eukaryota > Viridiplantae > Streptophyta > Magnoliopsida > Asterales > Asteraceae > Flaveria > Flaveria trinervia. Next base: position 117,661 of record JACCIX010001280.1, read on the forward strand.
CTAGTATACCAACACGAGGGTGGGGGTGTCAAACCAGTAGTACTACCAATACCTATCCGTCTGTTCCCACACTAGAATTAAATGGTTGTAAGAAAGAACCACAAAGAAGACTCAAGCATGTATCAGATAAGTACCAGCAAAACAGTAGCACGTTGATTCCAAGTATGTAAATTGTATCTATGTTGTACAGCATAGAAAACGGGCGAGCATACATTTCCCCTGTGTTTGTAAATATTTGTAAAGTAGTATAAGCATAAAAAGGGGCCACGAGACTCACATGTTAAGTGGTAAGTATGAATGATCAAGATTCCTAATAGTTGAATGCAATGAACAATCAAACACCTATTGACAGTTATTGTTAAGCATTAATGACGTGTATAAAGTGTATAGTAATGTTTGGTCGGTTCGGGTTGTATCGGTTCGGTCGTGGGTAGCACACACACAAGCGGAAACACGTACCAGATCTTATGTAGATCCAAGTACTAAGAGTAGTCGTCATTGCTTATGACATCCGTGTAAAGATCTCATTGTTATGAAAGGTAGCACTTGTTAACTATTTGTAGTTCCAAATGGGTTGTCGATAATTGTAAAATGTTCGGTTGATTTCAATTGAAATAGTATGTGCATGTTGATAGCGTTGACTTTAATCTTCGTGGTCAAGCAATGACACTTTTACTTATGTTACCTTATCATCATCAGACATTCAATAGGAAATTCACACTCAACATCATCAGTCACACAACAGGACCAGATGCTCGACTCAACACTCCATTCGTACGAATCAACCTTCAATCGTACAAATCAGCTTCATTGGCACGATTGAACCTTCATTCGTACGACTGGCATTCAGTCGTACCACAAACCTAATCCCACGACTTAACCTCCATACACACGGATCAACCTTCATTCATACGAATCAGCTTCATTCGTACGACTGAACCTTTGTTCGTACGATTGGCCTTCAGTCGTGCGATACACGCACAGTCGCATGCATTCATTCATCCGCATTGACTTAATCGCACACACACTCATCTGCATTGACTCAATCGCATGACTTCCCTAGTCGCACGATTCAGTCGCCCGAAAGACACAGTCGCATGACTCAGTCGCACGACTCACCCAGTGGCACGGCTCAGTCGCATGACAGACCCAGTCACCTGAACTACAGGTTCTGACAGCTGAAGTGCAGAGCAGCCTTCGGCTACCCCAAGAACGGGTTTACACATCAAGAACTTCCAGAATCACATAACAAACACACAAGAACAAGAAGCACACACGGAAAGTCATCACACGCACCCACACGACCTCTTGTGTTCGAGTTGACCCAAACGCCCAAAACCCTAGAAATGGACAGCAGTAAAATGATCAAGAAATGGACAACCAAGGTTGTCTACCTACAAGGATGGAGTAGACTAAGTTGTAAACGAAGCCTAGACGAAGAAAACGAGACCAAACGAGGCCTTTTTGGTGCTAAGATGAAGATGTGAAGTGGAGAAGAAGATGATGAAAAAGAAATAGAGAGGATGAAGAAATGGATGGGAATGGAGTTTTTATACCCATCCCAAGTTTGCAAAATGTCAATTTTAGTCCCTGCACTTAGCCCCCGAGTTTCCAAAGTTTGCTTCGGTTGAAAACGACTTTAAAATGTTCGTGATATTAATGTTAAAGGCGTGTTTTATGGAAATTGATAGTTTAAAATGGTTTTATTAATGACAATGGTTATAATTAAAAATGATATATTTGGTGGTAATGATGAAATTTATAAAAGGTTTATGCTTAGCACAAGTTCACGGAGGAAGTATAGGCACAAGGGTAATAAAGCAGACATGATTCCTTCAAGCAGGAGTTCATGATGAAGAGGAAGAATAACTAAAATAATTCTATGGTTAATTATGTCGTTCGACGGACCTTAAGGTGACGGATGTCATAGTATCCCCCAGTTGAGAGAACTTCGTCCCGAAATTCAGCTGGAGTTAGGTCCAAGAGTGTCATCCACGAATAGGTGTGGATATTTAAGTTTCATCTGATCTTCCCATTCCCATGTAAACTCTGGCCCTGGCTTTGAATTCCACCTTACGCGAACAATTGGTATTCTAATGCGCTTCAACTGTTTGACCTTACGATCCATGATCTCAATGGGTTCCTCAATAAAATGAAGCTTTTCGTCGATTTTGATATCCTCAATTGGTACGTGAAGTGATTCGTCAGCCAAACACTTTTTGAGGATCGACACAAGGAAGGTATCATGCACACTGTTGAGTTCTTGTGGTAACCTTAATCGGTAAGCCGCTGGACCAATTCTTTCTGTAATCTCGAATGGTCCAACGTATCTTAGGGCTAACTTCCCTTTCTTTCCAAACCGAACAACTCCTTTCCAAGGAGAGACTGTGAGTAACACTTGGTCCCTAACGTTGAATTCTAGAGGCTTCCGACGATTGTCGGCATAGCTCTTTTGGCGATCTCTAGCGGCTTTCAGTCTATCTTTGATTTGGAAGATCTTGTCAGTTGTTTCCTGAATGATCTTTGGGCTTGTTAACTGACTTTCACCAATCTTGGCCCAACAAACGGGTGATCTACACTTCCTTCCATACAACACTTCAAACGGAGCACACCCAATGCTGGTATGGTAGTTGTTATTGTAAGAGAACTCAATCAATGGCAAATGAGTGTCCCAACTACCACCAAAGTCGATTACACATGCTCTCAGCATGTCTTCCAGCATTTGTATGATTCGTTCACTTTGGCCATCTGTTTGAGGGTGATAGGCGGTACTCATGTCTAATCGAGTGCCCATCGCTTTCTGTAGTGTCTGCCAAAATCGTGAAGTGAATCGGCCGTCACGGTCAGATATGATTTTCGCCAGCACTCCGTGTCTTGTCACGACCTCTTTTATGTACAATCTCACCAACTTGTCCATTTTGTAGTCTTCTCGGATTGGCAAGAAATATGCTGATTTCGTCATTCGATCCACTACGACCCATATCGAGTCATGCTCGTTGCTCGCTCGAGGGAGTTTGGTAATGAAATCCATGGCTATGTTCTCCCATTTCCATTCGGGAATCCCAGGTTTCTGTAACAGTCCCGATGGTTTCTGATGTTCAGCTTTAACTTTCGAGCATGTCAAGCATTTGCTGACGTACGTGGCAATGTTTCTTCATGCCTGGCCACCAGTACAGATCTTTGAGATCGTGGTACATCTTGTCTGCGCCAGGATGAATAAAGTATCGTGTCTTGTGTGCTTCATCCATGACCAAGATATGTACACCTCCCCACTTGGGTACCCTATACGGTCCACGAAGTACTATACACCGTTGTCCTTGTACATCAGTTGTTTATCCAACCCTCGGAATCCTTCTCCCGCAAGGTTTTCTTCTTTCAATGCCTCACTTTGGGCAATTTGGATCTGAGCTTTCAAATTTGTTTGAATGGTCAATCCCAAAGCTCGAGCACGTAGTGGTTTCACGCGTTCTTTGCGGCCTAGAGCATCAGCCACCACATTAGCTTTCCCCGGATGATACCGGATTTCACAATCGCAGTCGCTAAGAAGCTCTACCCAGCGTCGTTGTCGCATATTGAGTTCCTTCTGATCCAGGATATGTTAAAGGCTTTTATGATCTGTGTAGATGATGCATTTGGTTCCATACAGGTAATGCCTTCGTATTTTGAGTGCGAATACTATAGCGCCCAACTCAAGATCGTGAGTTGTGTATTTCTTTTCATGCACCTTAAGTTGTCGCGAAGCGTAGGCAATCACCTTATCTTTCTGCATTAGTACACATCCGAACCCTTGATGCGAAGCATCACAGTATACCACAAAATCATCAGTTCCGTTTGGGAGGGACAATATTGGTGCATTACACAGCTTATCTTTCAGCGTTTGGAACGCCTGTTCTTGTGCATGTCCCCAATCAAACTTCTTGTCTTTCTGAGTCAACAATGTCAACGGTTGAGCGATCTTTGAAATGTTCGCAATGAAACGACGATAGTATCTCGCTAATCCTAAGAATTGTCGTATCTCTGAAGGTGTCTGGGGTGTATCCCATTTCTTTACCGCTTCGATCTTGCCGGGATCTACATGAATTCCGTCCTTGTTAACCACATGACCCAAAAACTTCACCTCTCGCAGCTAGAATTCCCACTTCGAGAACTTGGCAAAAAGTTTCTTTTCCTTAACAGTTCCAGTATTGCCCGGAGGAGTTCTTCATGATCCTCTTTCGATCGAGGGTAGATAAGTATGTCGTCTATGAATACGATCACAAACTTATCCAAGTAAGGTTTGCACACCCGATTCATCAGGTCCATGAACACAGCTGGTGCATTAGTCAATCCGAACGGCATGACCAAGAACACATAGTGCCCATAATGAGTTCTAAACGCTGTCTTCAGTATGTCCTCCTCAAAAACCTTTAGTTGATGATATCTAGATTGAAGGTCGATCTTGGAAAAATACGAAGCTCCTTGTAACTGATCAAACAGGTCATCGATCCTGGGGAGAGGATACCGATTCTTCACAGTTAATTTGTTCAACTCACGGTAGTCGATGCACATACGGAACGACCCATCCTTCTTCTTGACAAATAACACGGTGCTCCCCAAGGTGAATGACTCGGCCGAATAAAACCCTTCTCCAGTTGTTCCTATAACTGGCTAGATAACTCTTGCATTTCAGATGGTGCCAACCGATACGCTGTCTTTGCTACCGGTGTGGCTCCAGGAACCAACTCAATACGAAATTTCACCTGCCGTGGAGGGGGCAAACCAGACAAGTCATCAGGAAATACATCTGGGTAATCCCGCACTACAGGGGTATCCACCAATTTCTGCTCCTCTTCTTTCTTTTCCACCACATGAGCCAGAAAGGCGTAGCACTGTTTTCGTAAACTCCGGCGTGCTTTCATGCAGGAAATAAGCTTTAAATTTCTCCCTGGTCTTTCTCCTTGAATTCTGAGTACTCCTCCGTCTGACATAGGGATTCGCACTACCTTGTCCCGACAGACAATCTTGGCTCCGTGTTTCGACAACCAATCAATTCCCACAATCACGTCGAAACTTCCTAACTCAAAGGGGATCAAGTCTATATCGAAGGCGTGGTTCTCCAATATGATAGAGCACTTTCTAATAATCTCGTTGGCCTGAACAACCCTACCATTGGCCATTTCTACAGAGTAGCTAGTTTCTAGCCTACTAGACTCAAATAAAGCAATTGCACAAACTCAAAAGATATAAAGCTATTGTCTGCTCCATTGTCAAATAGTACAAATGCAAAGTGATTATTGAGTAAGTGCGTACCCGTGACAACATTTGGGTCCTGACGGGCATCATTGGCTCCAAAGACAAAAGCACGTCCCCGAGCCGCATCCCCTTGGTATGCCGGGCCTTGATTTCCAGCTATAGCTATCGTCTGATGATGGTTGTTCCCTTGTTGGCCCGGTGCCCGATTCAATTTGGGGCACATGTTCCTGTAGTGATCAGGGCTTCCAAACTCGTAACAGCCCCTAGCATTCCGGCGGGGTTAACCACGTTGACTGGTGCGACCATATTCGGCGATGTTCTGCAGTCTCTTGCTAAATGCCCCGGGCGTCTACAGTTCGCGCACACCCGACACGACATAGCTGGGGGATGATGAAAGTTGCACCTATCGCATCTGGGCTGCGGACCCACATACTCTCGCCTACCCTGGGTCACGGCCACATTCTGGTTGTCTTGGCCCTTTTCTCGAATTTCCCAGCACTCGACCGGCTCGTTTCCCCAACATCTTTCCTTTTCTCTGCTCCGCTGCCCAATACCCCTGTTCTCACCATCTCATCAGTTAGAGCGCCAGCCTTCAGAATTGCGCTCTGGATAGTAGGAGGAGCAGCTGCGGTTACTATTTCCCGTATTTAGACGCAAGTCCCCAAATATACCTCTCTATCCTTTTTGATTCTGGGGTGACCAGATGTGGAACCAACCATGCTAGCTCGTGAAAACGATCGGTGTAAGCTGCGTGCCCAGCCCCCACCATAACATGATTCCAGAACTCATGCTCAAGTTTGCATCTCGTTAAGAGGACAATACTCCTCGGTGATTAGGGCTTTGAACTCATCCCACGACATTTGCATCGCCGATTCTCTTCCCCTAGCCTGAATCTGAGTGTTCCACCACGTTAGTGCCTTGCCCTGTAGTGAGCACGTGGCATACTTAATCCTTTGACTGTCGAGGCATTCACTGATATCGATCACGGCCTCCATCTTTTCAAGACATCTGGTCAGGGCTATGGCTCCACCTTTTCCATCAAACTCTCATGGTTTACAAGCCACAAATTCCTTGTATGAACATCCCCGTCTAGCATTCACAACCCCGGTCTCATTAACAATTCCTGCTTCATTATCGGCTGTACCACCATTCTCGGTCTCCTGATTGCTTTCGTTCCCAGTCAGGTTCCCATTATCCTCATTATCGTTGCCACCATCCCCATGGGGGTGAGAATTATGAAGAGCATCGCTCGCTTGGGCAACGATAGTCGGAATCAGTGCGGCCAGCTGTTGAGCGATTAAGGCTGCCATATCAGCGTTTCCTGTTACCGGAGTGACATTGGTAGGACCATCACTTGTTCTCGGTGCTCTGCCTCTGCCTCCGCCTCTGCCTCTCGGGGCTTCACTTCCACCACTGTTGTTGCGGGTAACTCTTCGAGGCGGCATGTTCTAATCATAAGAATAGTAAACGCATAAGTTTTAACCATTGTAGGACACATTATCCATGTCACATTAAGGTCTAACTTTCCGGGTTAAGACCATACTTATGGTTGTCACATATCGCATACCAATCGTGAAATTCTCACACCATGTATAAGTAATGTCCAAACAGTAGTCCATCATAATAATGGCATGTCCATGCATGAAATCAAGTTTAGTCTAGCGGAGGTTGCCTATTTCCTCCTCTCTCGAGGTCTCAGACGTAACCTCCTCGGGGTAAATCCCAGTGTCTAAGGTCAAACGCAATAGCATGATGTATGAAGATCTCTTTGGGTTCACTACCCGGATTGATAAAGAAACTCGGTGCGCAGAGGGAAACGGAAGATCCAATACAAGCATCTCGTAAAAGAGTGAGCACAAGGGCTCCCTCACAGGGTGAAATGATCACGAAACAAACAGATAACCGAACAAGTAATGAGGAACACGTATGAGATATAAAATTCACACAACCCTGGCATGCAAATCTACATGAAGGTTCCTAGGTTATAGTCTAGGTCAAGTGTATTGCCTAATTCTCTATAACCAATGGCTCTCATACCAGTCTGTCACACCCCCGCTAAGAGCGGAAACACGAGGATGTAACGAGACGGGAATCATCATAACACATGGTAAGCGATAGAGATGCAATAATAATAATGATGACAAGCGTGTCATGACAACACCCGACAACAAGGGTACTTGTGTCATGTTTAGTCAGTATTCACGACAACATATCCATAAGCATAAACATGATATAAGATAAACATAGATAATAACATTGTATGCTATTCCCACAACCCGGGACCAAGTTACAAAGTGTATGTTGTTTGAAACAGATACAACAAATGTTTTCAAAATGACAAGTTTAGCTCGAGAATTCATCCGAGGGTCTCCACTAAGGCAGCACACCTAGAACCTAAGCTAGCATGATCACCTAAAAAGATATGCTCAAAATGGTCAACAAAATTGTTGGTGAGCTCGCAGGTTTAAAAGTAAATAAGTAATGATGCTGTATAAAGTTGTTGAAGAATACCGTGCATACAGTTATAAGTAAGCAAAATCACATGACAAGAGCTTTACAACCAACCTAACGACGTACACAAAGAATCTTGTCGGAATATATTCACCCAAGGCCCGTTCCTGGCTTTTGTTGGTACTAACTAGTATACCAACACGAGGGTGGGGGTGTCAACCCAGTAGTACTACCAATACCTATCCGTCGGTTCCCACACTGAATTAAATGGTTGTAAGAAAGAACCACAAAGCAGACTCAAGCATGTATCAGATAAGTACCCACAAAACAGTAGCACGTTGATTCCAAGTATGTAAATTGTATGTATGTTGTACAGCATAGAAAACAGGCGAGCATACTTTTCCCCCATGGTTGTAAATATTTGTAAAGTAGTATAAGCATAAAAAGGGGCCACGAGACTCACATGTTAAGTGGTAAGTATGAATGATCAAGATTCCTAACAGTTCAATTCAATGAACAGTCAAACACCTATTGACAGTTATTGTTAAGCATTAATGACGTGTATAAAGCGTATAGTAATGTTTGGTTGGTTCGGGTTGTATCGGTTCGGTCATGGGTAGCACACACACAAGCGGACACACGTATCAGATCTTATGTAGATCCAAGTACTAAGAGTAGTCGTCATTGCTTATGACATCCGTGTAAAGATCTCATTATTATGAAAATAGCACTTGTTAAGTATTTGTAGTTCCAAATGGGTTGTCGATAATTGTAAAATGTTAGGTTGATTTCAATTGAAATAGTATGTGCATGTTGATAGCGTTAACTTTAATCTTTGTGGTCAAGCAATGACACTTTTACTCATGTTACCTTATCATCATCAGACGTTTAAGAGGAAATTCACACTCAACATCATCAGTCACACAACAAGACCAGACGCTCGACTCAACACTCCATTCGTACGAATCAACCTTCAATCCTACAAATCAGCTTCATTGGCATGATTGAACCTTCATTCGTACGAGTGGCATTCAGTCGTACCACACAACACCTAATCACACGACTTAACCTCCATACGCACGATTCAACCTTCATTCGTACAAATCAGCTTCATTCGTACGACTGAAACTTTGTTCGTACGATTGGCCTTCAGTCGTGCGATACACGCACATTCGCATGCATTCATTCATCCGCATTGCTTCAATCGCACACACACTCATCCGCATTGACTCAATCGCATGACTTCCCTAGTCGCACGGTTCAGTCGCCCGAAAGACACAGTCGCACGACTCACCCAGTTTTAGTCCCTGCACTTAGCCCTCGAGTTTCCAAAGTTTGCTTCGGTTGAAAACGACTTTAAAATGTTCGTGATATTAATGTTAAAGGCGTGTTTTATGGAAATTGATAGCTTAAAATGGTTTTATTAATGACAATGGTTATAATTAAAAATGATATATTTGGTGGTAATGGTGATGAAATTTATAAAAGGTTTATGCTTAGCACAAGTTCACGGAGGAAGTACAGGCACAAGGGTAATAAAGCAGACATGATTCCTTAAATCAGGAGTTCATGAAGAAAAGGAAGAATAACTAAAATAATTCTATGGTTAATTATGTCGTTCGACGGACCTTAAGGTGACGGATGTCACATATGGGGTCCTTATCGCTTAACCCTAGATGAATTGCTTGGTGCTCTAGAGGGGGGTTAAGCACATGATAGGATCTAGATGTAAATGAAAGATAATAAAAGTATGAAATGAACAATGAAAAAGATAATAACTATTATCTATGTGTACGTACAATGTGTGATCACGTTTTAAGACTGTTATGATTTGAAAGAAAGAATTGGACGGTTTTCAAACGAAATATAAAATATGTGTTTCCAGTTGGCAGGTACTATTGCTGAGGATGGCATGGGGCGGCTACTCAGCTCTTTTGGACAACATTCTTTTGTTTAATGTTTTTGCATTGTAATGCAGACGAATAATGTTTTGAAATGAACGCTTGTATTAACTTGCAAAAGAATTTGTAATGATATGAAAAGTTATTCTTATGTTTCCGCTGCAATGATTTGTGAAAGTTAAATGAAATTTTATGTTTTATGTGCAATGATTTACCAGCTGTAAGCGTCCCAGGAACGGGGCCTTACACATGATGAACAAGCATACCTCATCAGGAGCCAGCAATACATCGGCTTTAGCACTAAATAGGCTTATCATGCCCAAAGATCTAAGACCTCACCACGCTAGCAATAGTTAATGATTGTAAACAAAATATGTATCTCATATAAGACTTACAATAACACAAGTAACCATGACAAAAAGTAAAGATGAATTGCTTATGCATTTACAAGTATCAAGATGTTTACAAGTGTAAGTTTATAATGTTAGCATGTTTCACCCCAAAAGGTGTGAAATAAAATAAAATGGGGCATGGGGAACTCAGATGATATATATAAGGTGATGATAAGAAATTAAACGAGACTCCAACGATTTGTTTTACAAGTTACCTAAACGTATTGATTCCTAGATTAAGTTTATTAATAAGATTAATAATTAGGGTTACAATTGAAATTTGGGGTTTTGATAATTAAGTTTAAATAAAATAATATAACCAATTATATTTTGATTCCATAAAGATGGAATAAGTTGATTAATAATTATGATTTAAAACGATATGAATCATTAGTGTAATTGAATAATAATATCACTTAAATATTAATAATGATGGCTTAAGAAATAGTTGAGTATAAAATAAACAATTAATCTACAAATTATTTAAAACTTAATCAAAAATAATTAATTGGATAATTAATTATCTAATTGACTTGCAAAATAATTTAAAAGTATTTAAGTTTGATTTATAATGTTTTTTTAAACATTTGAGTAATTATTATAAAGGTTTCATAATATTAAAACCTTTCAAAAATAAAGAACTAAGATATTATATGATTTAGAAGTTTTAAGATTTAAATAAAGATTTTAAAATAGTTTTTATAAATATTTAAACTTGTAAAAAATTATATATTTTTATAAAATTTAAATCTCAAAGTTCTTATATTATTAAACTATTTGTTTTAACATAGTAGATTATATTGTTATAATTTTTCAGAAATTAGATTAATAATTTATAAATTAAATTTAAGTATGAACATTATTTTTATTTTTATTTAATACAATAATATAATTCTTATGATCAAATTTAATAAAAAGAAAGGTTTAAAAAATAGATTTCAGGGTGCCTGAGTTCAAACTCGGGTCCCTTCTGCGTATGCACATGGTGTCAACAGGTGGGTTATTAGCGTAGATCTGATTTTAATCCTTGTTTAATGTTTAAAAATGTTTGAACATGAAAACCTCCAAATCTTAAGAACCCTAAAATTGAATTGAACTCAATTGACATCAAATCGATTTCGATACTCAAATTAAACTTGGGCTTTGATTTGCCTAGTAAAACCGAATATAAAGATGTGTTTAATTACCTTTATTGAATCAAAATTGAGGATGAACCCATGGTTAAAGAGTGACGCCTATGTGCGTATGATTCGAGTTGTAAAAGTTGATGATAATCTAATTAAGTTTGTAAGAAGCTTCTGCAGATCATTAAGATTCAAACCCTCTTTCATTTTGGGTTAAAGGCGCTCACAAATCTATAACGGTGGAGTTGCAGATCCGAATGGTGATGGTGATCAACGGTGGTGTGTGGGCCGTTTAGATCGAAATTGGTGTTACAGGAAGTTCAAATGGACCGATTCTAATGTTTTCTCATGATTATCTAGTCCCGATTTTTATGGTTACATGTCGAACGGTTAATGGTTTGAAGGCAGGTTTCAGTTTTCTTTTAACATTGATTAACAAGTGCTTAATCCTAATTAATTTGTGCGTGTGATTTGTAACTGATGCCTCATAGTTAAGAAATTCTTTAATTAAATTTAAATAAGATGTTTTGGAGTTTTTGATGATCACCGGAGCAATGGCCGGAGGTGGCCGGAAACAGGGAAGGGGGTTGGGTTTTGTTTCAAGTATTTACAAGTTTAGTCCGTGTAGTTTCAGGTCTTTATTATTTTATCTTATAAAGTTTTATTGCAAGTATTAAAAATTACAAACTCAACCCTGTACTTTAAAACTCCCATTTGAATAATAAGCCAAATTAATTTATTTGTTAATCTTTATAACATATATAAAACTTATAAACTTTATAATTTGATTATTTATTTTCAATAATTAATATTCATAATTACTAATAGAGCTTTATTCATTTTTTATCTTTATAGTTTTTGTTTTTTATAAGTTTTTTTCATTTAATTATTTATTGTAAAATGACTAATAACACTTTATAACTTTACAAAAGAGTTATTTATAACTCCATAAATTATTACAAGTTGTTTTAAATAATTAATAAATAAATAACTCACTATGTAAGTTGCATTTAATCCATTAAAAGTATTAAAATAAATTTAATAACAGAAACTCAAATTGAGTTCGGGTTTTGGGTTTTAACTCGAAAAATAGCGGATGTTACAATAATCTAGCAAGAACATAAGAACATCGTGAAAACATAGTCAAAACTTCAGCCTCAAGTCATTAATTTTAGATAATTTTCACATGTAATCATATTTTACTCAATCAAAACTATCATATTTCATTCAGACAATCATTAAGGTATGCATATTAGCATAAAATGAATTAAAATATACTAAATAAGTTGTCTAGAACTCACCGTTTGATGAATTGTAATTGTAAAAACACCTACCGCGAGCTTCAACACACAAATCAAATGTCTTTAGCAATTATCATCCCTCCCATTCATTTACATATAAATCCATAGTTAAACATGCCATTACATAATATAATATTGTTCTTTTCTACTTTCACTTTCTAAATTTAACCTTCTCTCTGTACAATCTAAGTTTTCATTAAAGAAGGGGCAAGGAAGGTGCCGATTTCCATTTCAATTAGTTTTTATGGTTTCTTTCTATTTTTGGCAACTTTGATCGTTGTACTTTCTTTTCTCTTGAAAACTTTCTTTTCCTAGATTTATGGAAATTTTTGGGTGTTATAATAAAAATAATAATACATAATGAAAAGAAATGTCTTTTGACAATGATAGGAAAATAGGAATAAATGAAAAGGAAATGTAGCCAAGTTATGAAATGAAAAGTCTTGCAGTTCATAGAATGAAATGGAGCTGCAATAGTACAAGCTCAATTGACAATGACAAATATGGTTGATATTGATAGTTTACATTGGGCTTACATGTGTTGTCAATATAGTGGAATGTGATCTTGCATTTATACAGACCATTGGTTATGGAAATTGAATCAATTCTTCACTATTTGTAACGCCTTGAATTTTGGAAACAACTTGGTAAAAGGATATAAAGAGGGTGGCTATGACACTTAAAAGAGAACAAGAACTCAATATGGGCAAATGAAAGTTTAATGCCCTAAATCTACCTATAAATTGAAAGAAGCTACCATGCACCTCCTTTCTTGCTTTTAAAAGTTTCCAAAAGAGCTAGGGAGAGAGTTGCGGTTTTAGAGAGAGAAAGTGAAGATTCAAGAAAAGGTAAGGATTTTACATATGTTTCGGTAGATATAAGCTAGATCTTTGTTTATTGAGTGATCATACACCAATTAGATAGATACAATTGACACCTTTACATGTAAATATGTAGATCTTGGTTGTTCCATCTCGGGTTAGGGTTTTATTTTGTTCTACGCGACAAAGGTGAGTTTTAGATCCTCATTTCTACTCGTCTTATGTATTTTGGGCTAGTATACATACCAAATTGATATGATAAAGCGTAAAGAATTTACAATGATATGTAACACCCTGTTATTATAAAAAGGCAAGACATGAAGAATAAATGAAAGAAAAGCAATAAAGTCCAAGTAAAGGGACTAAAAGTGTTCAAAAGGACAAATCTTTGAAAAAGTTGGTGTAAAGGTGGGCATGGGCGCCCACCCTCACTTCACATCATCATCTTCACTCGGTTTTAGAGAGAGCAGAGAAACTCTCAGCAAAAGAAAAAAGAAGAGAAAGTGAATTCAAGGTAAGAATTCAAGTTTTTCATGTGTTTATGATGGTTTTTATCCCGGTTATATGCTTATGTGCTTATGTGTTTGTGTATGTGCTCGGGTGTGTGTGTTTGGTGGTGTTTTTAGGTGGTTGAACTCATTTGCAAGCGAGTTAAAAGGAAGATATACCCAACTTGCACCAGGTGAGTTCGAGACCCCGGTTTCTACTTTTTTTCAACATATTTGGGGCTGAAAATGTATTAAAATGGTTTTTTTACAAAGTTTATGTATGTTACCCGTATATATTATGCATGTTGAATGTTAATTCTCGAATGCTTATAGGTTATTCATGTCTAGAATAGACATATTAAGCTTAGGATATATGAGTTTGAGGATTGGGTTCGAAAACATACTAGAAACATGATACAAAGAAGGTTCATACGCCTGAAAATGCCTTAGAAAGATTTAAGTGTAATCCATGCGCCTGAACAGTAGCTCATGCACCTAAGATTGCCTTAGAAATGTTTACGTATAGTCCATGCACCTGAACAGTGGCACATGCACCTAGAAATATTAGTCGGATGACTAAGTGTAGGGCCATGTGCCCCAATAGTGCCCATGCGCCCAAGTGGCTCATGCGCCTAAGTGTCCATGCGTCCGAATAACCCATGTGTTTAAGTATTCATGCGCCTGAACAGTTCATGCTCCTAAGTGTTAAAATAGTTAAGTGTTGGCTGATGCGCCTACATAGTACTGAAACGCCCAAACATGGCTCATGTGCCCAAATAGTGCCCATGCGCTTAAGCACTTAGACATTTTTACAAAAATTTTCTGGGAGTCTGTGCCTTTAGAGTATTGACCAAGGTTGACTAGGGCTTATGAATGATGATGTTTCATGCATGGTTATGATTGCTTATAATTGCCTTATGATTGGGTAACACCCGGTTATTTTTAAAAGCCAAGATAAAAAGAATAAAAGCAAGAAAGGCAATAAGGTCTAAGTGGAGGGACCAAAAGTGTCCAAAAGGACAAAACTCTAGAAAAGTTGGTGATAAAGGTGGCATGGCCGCCCATCACCTTTTCTACACCCAATTTTTGGTCATTTTAGAGAGAGAGAGCAGAGGAACTCTCTGTTTTGAAGAAGAAAAAGAAGAAGAAATCGAATTCAATGTAAGAATTCGTGGTTTTTATGTGTTTATGACGGGTTTTATCCCGGTTATGTGTTTGTATGCTTATGGGTTGTGTTTGTGCTTGGGTGTGTGTGTTTTTGGTGTTGTTTCTAGGCGTTTTGAACTCTTTGCAAGCGGGTTAAAAGGAAGAACACCCAAGTTGCACCAGGTGAGTTCTAGACCCCGGCTTTTACATGTTTTAAACTATCTTTGGGCTAAAAACGTATTAAAATGATTTTACAAAGTTTATGTGAATACCCGTATGTAATGTGTATGTGGATGTTAGTTCTGGATGGTTTATAGGCTACTCATGTTTAGAATGGCCACATTATGCTTAAAACAGATGGATTCGATGATTAGGATTGAAAATATCCTAGGAACATGTTCACAGAATGCTCATGCGCCTAGATAAGTGTTCATACGTCTGAAATTGCCTTAGAAAGAATCAAGTGTAAGTCATGCGCCTAAACAGTAACTCATGCGCCCAAAATTTTCCTTAGAAATGTTTAAGTTTTTCCCATTCGCCTGAACAGTAGCCCATGCGCCTAGAAATGTTAGTCGGATGACTAAGGGTAGGGCCATGCGCCCCAATAGTGCCCATGCACCCAAGTGGCCCATGCGCCTAAGTGTTCATGCGTCTGAATAGTACCCATGCGCCTAGATTGGGCTGGAATTTACTAAGTGTTCAGACGTTCAGAAGCCCCCATGCACCTGAAAGTGGTCAATGCGCCTGAATAGTGTCCATGCGCCTGCATAGTGTCCATGCACCTAGGACTTAGAATATTTTTTCTGATTTTTGGGGAAATGTGTAAAGTAGGCTTTGACTTGGAAAAACTCCCGGGGGACTATAAGTTGACTTTTGTGGTCATAGACAGTATGAGGGGCATGTATGATGATGATGATATGATGATGATGATGATGATGTTGCATGACTATGCTTGATGTATGTTATGTATGTATGTTGCCCTGTGATGATGTATGAATGGTACGTTATGTTATGTTCCTTATGATGAATGTTTATCTTTCCATGGCTTTACGTTTTATGTTAATGAATGAACCTAAAGTATTATGTAACGTAATGTGAAAGATAATGAAGAGGAACATGACGAATGAATGCATGCATTAACGAATGAATGAACATAAAAAGTCTTGCAAGCAAACGTATGGAGGTTCACACCCAATGAAGGGTGTTAGCTCAACTGTGTGTGGGTTAGCTACCCCAGAAGGATGCACACTGGGGTCCAATCCTTGTGATTGACCACACGTATGGGATCCTTGCCGCTTACCCCAGGTACTAGAGTCAGCTTCGTGCACAATGTTCGGGGTCTATGAAAGACCACAGCCTAGTAACTAGCTTCGTGCACAATGTTCGGGGTATAGCATATGGCATTGATCCAGAATGAAACGAAAAGATGACCGGTTAATGTACTTGCCTCAGGTACTGGACTCAGCTTCGTGCACAATGTTCGGGGTCTATGATAGACCTCGGGCCCAGTAACCAGCTTCGTGCACAATGTTCGGGGTATTGTACATGTCACAAGATGTAATGGATGAACGAAGGTTAACGAACGTAATGAAAGATAATAGCAATGTTATCTGTATGTACGTATGATGTATGATCACAAACGAACGAAACGTATTGTATGGACTCTGTAAAGGAATAAATACGATTTTATGAATTTTCTATTATAAATCTAGACTCACTCAGCAACGCTGACTTTTATACGTTTTTTGTTGGCAAGTAATTGTTGCTGAGGATGGTACGAGGCAGCTACTAAGCTCTTTTGGATGGCATCTATTTAATTAAGGCTTTTGTGATGTAATACAACGATATAATTTTGTAACTGACAAACGATGCATTATTTTGCAAAAGTTTTTAGAATGAAATGAAATGTCATTGTTTTATGTTTTCCGCTGCAATGTTTTGGATGGATAAACATAAAGTATATGTTTTATGTGCGATGAATCACCAGCGGTAAAGCATCCCGGGAACGGGGCCTTACAAGTTGGTATCATAGCCAAAGTTTAAGTGAAATGGGTAATTTTCAAAATAAACCTTAACTTAAACTGAGAATGGACGGAATGGGAATGGGATGCCAATCTGAGTAGCTGCGTGCCATCAGGTATTTCGTAATGTTAACCGTTTATATGCACATGGTATGTGGTTATGTTTTGTGTAGATTTAAATACTGATGTAGTCAGGACAGGTAATGCTCGGGATATGATAGTAAAGTAAGTGGCTAATCACAACTGGCCACTGTAATTAGGGACTTACTATACTTGACATAAACTGAGTTGTTCCCTCGAACGACCGTGTTGGTGTTTGAATCTTTCAGTGTGAGTTAGAGGATGGTCGTGGTAGATCTTCGAAGGTCTCGTCAGGTGAAGATTGTGGTGGACGTGGTGCTCGACCACGTGTCACAAGAAGTATGGCTAGGGTTGCTGAAGTAGCACTCAAAGAGCCTGAGATCCATCACCTGGAAGCCAGTGAAGATAGTGCTAGTCCGAGGACCCTGTTGATAGAGGCTGTTGTCGATGGAGTTCAACGGGCCATGCAGACGATTCGTCCGGGTATGGTGACTGAGGTAATTAAGGCGGTGAAGGAGACGACCGTGATGGAAATGAACAAGGAGGGTAGCAATGACAAGAACTGCAACGAAAGCGGGTCGAACGTGGGGGTTACACCCCATATAAAAAGGTTGCCAGAACGCATAACCGGTGTGTAGCTTCATCTGGTGCAGGGATAAGAAGTGTTGCAGATGTGGAAGGGAGCATACTGGTGAGTGCAGGATTGGGATGAATGTATGCTTCAGGTGTGGTAAGCCTGGCCACATCGCTAGAGACTGTAAGAAGCCATGGGACGAGAGTTTTGGCATAATGAGGACGACTGGAATTGCGGGGTGAACAGGTGTGATAAATGTGGACCCAGGCACCCCGAGAAATGTAGATTGGGGAGCAATGTCTGTTTCCGATGTGGAAGGACCAGACAAGTAGCGAAGAATTGCGATATGAGGCGGTGCTTTTCTTATGGTGAAGAAGGTCACGTGAGGAGGGACTGCAAGAAGCTGAGGGTAGAGAACTCTGGGGTGAAGAAGAAGTTGGAGGAAGGATGGCAGTGAGCAGGTGCCAGAGCTTACACCATGACCCAAGGAGGAGGCTAGAGCTGAGCCCGATGTCATGTCAGGTATGTTTCTAGAAAACAACTTATGCATCTGTATTGTTTGATTCAGGTGCTAACAGGAGTTTTATTTCCACTACTTTCTGTGCTAAGATAGTTGTTAGTAGTAGAAAGGTCAGTGCACCATTCGATGGGGAAATTGCTATCGGCAAGTCCACTAGAATTACTGAGGTGATAGAGGACTGTGCCATAAAACTAGAAGGCCATTGGTTTGCTGCTAAGTTACACGTGATACCCCTAGGTGGATTTGATGTAGTACTACGGATGGACTGGTTAGCAACCTATGAGGCAAATATCGTGTGTCGCAAGAAGATGATCCGATTGACAACGCCTGACGGAAATGAGGTGACGGTTTATGGTGATCGCATCAGGACAATCCCGAGGGTGATTTCGATGGCGGTGGCGCGAAAGTGCATACGACGCGGATGTAGTGCCTACTTCACATACATAAAGGATATGGATGCGTCAGTACCGCAATTATCCGAAGTACCAGTGGTGCGTGACTTTCCGGACGTATTCCCGGAAGACTTACCCGCTGTGCCACCAGATGGCGAGGTTGAGTTCCAAATTGACTTGATACCCGGTGCTCAACCCGTTGCCAAGGCACCGTACCGGTTGGCTCCGACCGAGATGAAAGAGTTAATGGAGCAGTTACAAGAACTATTGGATAAGGGTTCATTAGGCTGAGTATCTCTCCATGGGGTGCTCCGGTATTATTTGTGAAGAAGAAAGACGGTAGTGTGAGGATGTGTAATGACTACCGAGAGTTGAACAAGTTGACGGTGAATAACCGATACCCCCTACCAAGAATCGACGATCTATTTGATCAGCTCTAAGGTGCCAGTTGATTTTCAAAGATAGATCTCCGATTTGGTTACCATCAACTAAAAGTGAAGGAGCAGAACATTCCTAAACCAGCTTTTCACACGCACTACGGTCACTATGAGTTCCTCGTTATGTTATTTGGATTGACCAATGCGCCAGCTGCTTTTATGGATCTGATGAATCGAGTGTGTCGGCCAATGTTAGATAAATCGGTGATTGTGTTCATTGACGATATTCTGATTTATTAAAGAGTGAGATTGAGCGTGCCGGTCACATTTGGGAGGTTCTAGAGACATTAAGAAGGGAGAAGTTGTATGCAAAATTCTCCAAGTGCGTGTTTTGGTTACGCTAAGTTCAGTTCTTGGGTCATGTGGTGAATCCCGATAGGATTATGGTGGACCCGCCTAAGGTATAGGCAGTGATGCAATGGAAGTCTCCAAAGACGCCATCCGAGATTCTTAGTTTCTTGGGTTTGGCGGGCTACTATAGGAGATTTATCCAAGACTTCTCTAACATTGCTTCTCCACTGACTAAGTTGACCCGAAGGATGTAAAGTATGTATGGGGTCAGGCTCAGGAGAAGGCATTCGAGGGGTTGAAGGCGTGGTTGACTCAAGCTCCTGTCTTGTCGTTACCCGATGGAAGCGAAGATTTGGTGGTGTATTCAGACGCTTCTTACTCGGGGTTGGGGTGTGTGTTAATGCAAAGAGGAAAAGTTATAGCCTACGCATCCCGATAGCTGAAGGTTCATGAGGTCAACTACCCTACTCATGACTTGGAACTAGCGGCCATGGTCTTTGCACTAAAGATTTGGAGGCACTATCTGTATGGAACAAAGTGCACTATCTTCACCGACCACAATAGCTTAAAGTACTTCATTGAGCAGAAGGACCTGAATATGAGGCAGAGACGATGGTTGGAGCTCATAAAGGATTATGATTGTGAGATCCATTACCATCCCAACAAAGCTAACGTGGTGGCTAATGCTCTTAGCCGGAAGGAAAGGCCCGAGCCAATTCGGGTGAAAGCATAACAACTAATCATGACTTCCAAGGTAATGAAGCAAGTCAAGGAGTTTCAGGATGAGGCATTAAGAGAAGATCATCTAAACCCTGAAAGAATAAGAGGTCTTGTTGGGAAATTGAGTGAAAACACACTTGGTGTTAAAACTCGATTTGGATGGGTGTTGATTCCTCGTTTCGGGAATCGAAGTGTGAAGATTATGGACGAAGCTCACAAGACCCGATACTCTATCCATCCTGGTGCCACAAAGAAGTACCAAGACATGAAAAGGATTATTGGTGTCCGGTATGAAGCGTGACGTGGTGGCTATGTGAGCAAATGCTTTACTTGTTGCAAGTGAAGGCGGAACATCAAAAACCGTATGGGAAAATCCAACCTTTGGATATACCGGAATGGAAGTGGGAGCACATCACCATGGATTTCATTACGAAGCTGCCGCGTACTCTGAAAGGATACGATGCCATATGGGTGATTGTTGACCGCTTGACGAAGAGTGCTCACTTCCTACCGATCTGCGAGACATATTCATCCGAGAGGTTGGCTGACCTGTTCGTCAAGGAGATTGCAACTCGTCATGGTGTGCCGGTGTCTATTGTGTCGGATCGTGACACCCGGTTTACGTCTAAATTCTGGAAGAAATTCCACGATGCCACGGGGACGAGGTTACATATTAGCACGGCTTATCATCCCTAAACTGATGGTCAGTCAGAAAGGACCATTCAGACATTGGAAGACATGCTTCGGGCATGTGTGATTGACTTTGGAGGAAGTTGGGATGAGCACTTACCGTTAGCTGAATTCTCGTACAACAATAGTTATCATGCGAGCATTGGTATGCCACCATACGAGATGCTATACGGTAGGAGATGCAGAACACCCGTTTGTTGGGGTGACATTGGTCAGAAAGAGTTAGGAAGCGTCGAGGTAATCGAGGCTACGACCGAGAAGCTGGAGAGGATCAAAGCCTTCATGAAGGCAGCTAAAGATAGATAGAAGTTGTATGCTGATAAACGATGTAGACCAATTGAGTTCCAGGTGGGTGACCGGGTCATGTTGAAGGTCTCGACTTGGAAAGGAATTATCCGATTCGGGAAACGAGGTAAGCTAAGCCCCAGGTACATAGGACCTTTCCGAAATATTGCTCGAGTAGGAGAGGTGGCCTATAGGTTGGAGTTACTAGATGAGTTAAGTGGAATTCACCCGACATTCTATGTATCTCATTAGAGAAAGTGCATAGCTGATGAAGACATGATTGTTCCATTAGAGGACATCGAAGTTGATGAAAGGCTCAATTATGTGGAGCAACCAGTGGCAATCATCGATCGTAAAGAAAGGAGGCTGAGATGGTTCCTCTTGTGCGTGTGCAGTGGAAGCACAGGAAGGGATCCGAGTCTACATGGGAGACTTAGGAGGAGATGAGGCAGCATTATCCTTATCTGTTCGAGGAATAACAGGTTTCGGGGACGAAACGTATATAAGGGGGGTGGACTTGTAACACCCGGTTATTTTAAAAAGGCAAGACATTAAGAATAAATGAAAGAAAAGCAATAAACCTATATAAGGGATGTGACCCCGAGTAGCTACGTGCCATCAGGTATGTCTTTTCTTAATGATAACCGGAATTATGTGCGCATGCTATTTGATTATGTGCTCTTAGTAGATTTAGATGTTGATTCAGTCAGGATAGGAAATGCTTGGGGTATGAAGAGTAAAGTAAGTGGCTAATCACAACTGGCCACTGTAATTAGGGACTTACTATACTTGACATCATCTGAATGTTACCTTGAATGACCACGTTAGTGTTTGAATATTATAGTGTGTTAAAAGATGGCTGGCGATAGATCTTCGAAGGCCTCTAGTGGTGGAGGTCACGGTGCTGCTCCACGACCTAAGATAGGAAGACTCAGAGTCGAGAAAGTGGTTCACGAAGAACCAGAGGCCCCTCATCCGAAGGGTGGGGATGAGAGCGCCAATCTGAGAGCCTCAGTAAAAGAGACTGTTGTGGAAGAAGTCCATCAGGTCATGCAGACAATCTTACCGTATGTGGTGACCGAAGTTATCAATGCAGTAAGGATGGAGAAAGTAAGGAAAGAAACAGGTCCTCAGGAGAATGAGAGCAACCAGAGCCGAAAATGGTTCTCTCTGATGAGGAAGAGGAAGAAGAAGAGCCTGCGCCGGAGGCGGCACGAGGCTATAACTACGGGGTGTTTATGAGATGCAAGCCCCCTACCTTCGATAGAAACGGCACTGTGGCTGCTGTTCACGGTGGGTGAGGGAAATAGAGGCTGTTCTCAATATCAGTGAGGATCAGAAGGTGAAATTTGCTACCCACTCTTTTGTGGACTCGGCTTTGTGCTGGTGGGACAATATTGTCCAAGCCGAGGGTAGCAGGGCGATTGGGAGGATGAGATGGGTTGAACTGAAGAAGCTGGTGATTAAGGAATTTTGCCGCCATAGAGAGATGGATAAGGTAGAAAGAGAGTTCCTACAGCTAGAGGCGGGAACGATGACACACTAGCAGTACACCACAAAATTTAATGAAATGGCGCGGCTGGTGCCTGATCAAGTAACACCACTTTCATGAAAGATTAAGAGATATACCTAGGGGCTGCCGGCAGATATCCATAGGCATATGATCGCTGCCCAGCCGAGCACTTTTAGGTCGGCGGTTGATTTGGCTGGTAGATTATATGATGAGCGCGAGGTGGTGGTGGCTGAGGTGAAGAAGACGAGTGGAGATGGAAGGAACTGGAATGGGAAATGGTTTGGATGTGGTGGAGCCGCTCCAAACAATAAGGTTGCAAAGGTGGGTGACCGACGTGTGGTCACAGCTGGTGCAGGGAGGAAGAAATGTGACAAATGTGGAAGGGAGCATACCGGTGAGTGCAGGATGGGGATGAACGTATGCTTCAGGTGTGGCTAGCCTGGCCACATCGCTAGAGACTGTAAGAAGCCGAGGGCGGAGAGCTCTGGAGCAGAGAAGAAGAAGCTGGAGGAAGGAAGGCAGAGGGCAAGTGCAAGAGCTTACACTATGACCCGGGA
The DNA here is from genome assembly GCA_025506515.1 of Flaveria trinervia. Classification (NCBI taxonomy): domain Eukaryota; kingdom Viridiplantae; phylum Streptophyta; class Magnoliopsida; order Asterales; family Asteraceae; genus Flaveria; species Flaveria trinervia. Next base: position 140,598 of record JACCIX010001280.1, read on the forward strand.
GGAAGCCAGAGCTGATCCCGACATTGTGTCAGGTATGTTTCTAGTAAACCAAACGTTTGCCTCTGTATTGTTTGATTCTGGTGCTAGTAGGAGTTTTATTTCCACTACTTTCTGTGCTAGGTTGCTTGTTAGTAGTAGAAAGGTCTGTGCATCATTCAATGTAGAAACCTCCATTGGTAAGTCCACTAGAATTCTTCAGCTGTTGGAATCTTCAGCACTTGATCTTCAACTGTTGAAGTCTTCAGCACTTGCCAAACTGCTGATGAGGCTTTCAGCAGTTGTTGTGATACCATGTGGGACTTAGAGGTTTTCTGATCTTGGCTCATTGGTTCTTTTGGTCCAACAAACTCCCCCTGAACCAATGCAGCAAAACCTCTAAATTATTCGTTGTCCCACTTATTGTTGGCAAAGTGTTGGTCTTTTTCCTTCTTGATCAGTAGAGAAGATGACCCATGTAAGCTCCGGCCTGGGAAGAAACCTCAAATATTTGTTTGGCAGGGTATGAATGGGAACTCTGTTTTGGGGAACTGGACACAGAGTTGTTATCCCATTCATGAGATTTACTTCCCCATAATGAGTCTGTACGACTCTCTTGTGTAGGCCTCAAGGAAGGTGATTTGTTCCTCCATGGTTAGCTCTTCAGCACCTCCTTCAAACAATGATTCAGGCCCATAATACTCAGACAGGTATTTGGCCTGTTTCCCATTCTTTAGCTCCACAGTTGTTATTATTCTGTAAGCAAACTCATCCAGGTGATTAGCCTCTAGAACAACTGGAGCTCATTTTTCCTGACTTCCTCAAGTCTCTTGTAAACTAACCTCTTTTCACTATTTTGTTTTCCAGCATCTTCTGAGGGGTTAGATTAGCTTTGTAGGCTTTCTTGAAGTCTTCTAGGATTTCCCAGGGTGAAACTACAAAGACCAGAGAGATCACTTCATCTACGATCTTTTTCACCTGGCCAATGTATCTCTGAGGTATATTTTTCTTATGAATTCTGTGAGAGACCCTGGGATCAGGCCAAATCCTCACTCTTTCCTTTTGATATTGAAAGGTATGCCTGAGAGTGTAAAGTCTGAGAGCTTGCTTCTTCATATTGATGATAGAAGATGTGGTTGCATAAGCTTTGTCAACTCTCTTCAGCAATTCCTCATCATGCTGTTTATGAAGCTCTTCTTCTTCTAGCTTCACTTTAACCATTTGTCTCTGGACTTCAGGAGTAAATGCTCAGGAGTGACTTGTGGCCTTAGGCAACTGAATCACAGCTGAGAGTGGCAGCCTATCTTCATCATCTTCTTCATCATCTTCTAGCCTCAATATCCTTCTCTTCTTCTTCAAGGGTATATCATCGGCTATGGGTTTTGAAGGTAAGGGAGTTGGTTTGGTGGGTTGTGTTTTGGGTGGTTTTGGTGTGGGAATGTTTACAGGCTGTTCAGCATTCTTGAGGTGAGTGTGGCTTTTGATTGCTTGGCTAGCTCAGTCCTGCTCCCAGCACCCGCTTCATTTAAAGCTTCAATAACAAGCCCCTTAGTATATGCTTCAGACGAACAGATCTGGTGGTGATTGCCAAGATACTGTCCCTGGACCAAGCTTTGATTTCGATCATTGATCTTCCAAGATATTTTGCAATAAATCTAATCATGATCTCAAGCCTTTCTCTTTCTAAAACTTCATAACTTGCCCATCTATTCTGGATTTCTTCAATCTCTAATCGTCGAATCTCAGAGTCAAGTTTATTGGTGTCATGGCCTTGCCTAAACAGCTGATCAATGATGTTGTCCATTGATCTGCTGTGTTTGGCATCAGCCTCTTTTATCAGTAGCTCCAAGGCTTTATCTTCAGCAATGTGATCATCAGCACCTTTCTTTCGCTTGTAGGTGAGCAGTGGTTGCTGTTCTTTCTCCTCCTTTTGGGCTTGCTTCGCTTCCTTCTTTTCCTCGGATCTTTTACTCTTCTTTTCTTTCACTGCAGTACTATCCCCCTTTTTGGATGCATTGGAGGGAGGGGTTTGTACCGCAGAAAGAGTCTTTTGGACAGCAGCATCAATCAGAGGCTGTAAAGTGGAGGAAAGCCTCTCATCAATGGCTTTAGTCACTATATCGGTGATTATGGGTGTGATGAGAGGGAGAGAATTTTGAAGTACAACACCTATTTGCTCAGGAGGGTTCTGTTCCTGAGAAGTAGGGCCTGAAGCAGAGGCAGGTGGTTGAGTTTGGAGTGGCTCAGTATTTGGGGAACCTTCAAGTGAAGGTGCCATCTGTGGGTGGGTAGAGGCAGATGGTCTTTCTCCTTGGGAGAGTTGATCAAGTAGGTTTTGCAGCCTACTGACTTTCTCTTCAAGGATGTGTTCTGGGCAAGAACATCGTAGAAAAAGCCCAGGTCATCATCAGCCGAACTAAATCATCTGACCTCCTGCTTAGAGCAGGATTTACATGCACTGGGTGTAGACCAGTTGGTGCATGTGCCCCTTGTGCTTGGTACTGGGACTTCCAGCCTCAGGACAGTGTCCATCATCAGCTGTTGCCTCTAGTGAGGTCTTAGCAATGTTACCAGCCTCATTCGGATCATTCGCTGAGTCAGAGGAGGTGGCAGCCTCACTAGATATTCTAAGCTCCTTGTCTACACCAGAGATAGAAGTGGTAAACCCCTGTGCTGTGGGTTCTCAAGTGCACTGTGTTCCTCCCCCTCAATTGTAGAGGTATTCCCAGTAGTAAGTGGTTTCTGGGGAGGGGGTGAGGAGTGCAGTTGAGTCAGCACTTGTGCAACTATTAAAGTTGGGCTGTGAGGGGCGGTTGTTTGGGGTGAAGGGATAGAAGCAGTGTGCACCTGGGAGGTGGGTGCTATTCAATGGCAATCCCCTCAAGTGAGGAAGATCCCAGATATGTAGGTACCCCTTGTGTGGTTGCTGCAGGCTCCTGTTGAGAGGAGGCCTGAGCGGCTATGGCTGGAAGAGTCATTGTATCCACTAGGGGGTTGGACTAGTGGATATATCCTGCGTTTGTGTTGCAGGGACATCCTCAGGGGACTCAATTCCCTGAGTAGCTGTTTTGGGTTCTTTTTGGTGGGTTTGGTGGGGACTTTTGATTTGGAGGTGGTGGCTGTGGGTTCCAGCTGCATGGGTTTTCGCAGCTTGGCAGCCATTTTAAGTGTCTGGTCAGAGTTGTGCGGGAGTATACTTCCGGCAGAACAGCCGTAGCAGGGACTCCCAAGCCAACAAGTCCCTCAACATTAAGCTGGTTTGTAATGATGGCCATTATGAACCGTGGATATAGTATCCAACGGTTGGCAGTTAGTTTTTGAGCCATATTCTTGAGCTCTGAAAATATTATTTCTGAAAAGTTTAGCGGTTGTTGCTCAAGAATAGAATACATTACCTACTGCCATTTCGTTGACATTTGATCCCAAGATGACGTCTTATGGGCCAAACATACATTCACCATGTGAAAAATTAGGCGCTCAGCATCATTAAAGTGTTTCTTCATGATAGTGGAGGCACTGAGATCGCCTTGATATCCATGTTGGGCAAAGGATAGATCTGTGGTGCCCTTCGGATATCCAGCAGGAGAACTAGCATCATGCAGATGAAGAATTTGGCGGATTACTGCAGGAGTGATGACTATTCTTTGTTGTTGACGACCGACTGGAGAGATGGTGTCTTGTTCTCCAGTGGTAATAGTAACGTTCATCCAAAATTGTTGAAGGGATTCGGCATGTAGTATGGGATTCAGAAGAAATGCCGTATTGTATTGGGACTGAACCATACGATCGATAGCAGTATCGAACTTAGTCCAGATGGGCGATTTAGTGAGGTAGGCAACACAGTTGTGTCGCGGTTTAATTTGCATGGACGCCATTGAGAAAAGGGAAGGTTTTGGAGAGGAACGTTAGGTTTGAAGAAGATGAAGCATTGAGAGCTTAGGTCAGGGATATTTATAGGGTACGGGTAAGAAAACGACTGAAGGATGTGGTATTAGTCATCAGTAGTTTTAAACGACCGTTGACATGGTATTATCCTTTCAGACGTTGAAACAGCTGAAGTCGTGGTGTTAGGCATCAGAAGTTAGAAAACTACTGAAGACCGTGGTTTTGACTTAGATGATTGAAACAACTGAGGACTTGGTGTTTGTCATCAGTAGTTATGAAACTACTGAGGACAGTGGTTTTGTCATCAGCTGTTGTAAACAATTGAAGACTTGGTATTAGTCATCAGTAGTTATAAAACTACTGAAGACAGTGGTTTTGCTTCAGTTGTTTAGAATGAAACAGCAGTCGTACAAACGACTGAAGAGAAAGTTCTCTTCAGCTGTTTTCATCAATTCATAGCTTTTCAGCTGTTTCATATTGTCCTCAACACATTCATCAGCCTTTTTGGCTGAGTTCAGTTGTTTCATAGGACATCAGTACTTATCAGTTTTTACTGATTGCAGTAGTTGTAACTGCATCAGTAGTTGTAACTACGTCAGTAGTTTAGAGCAGATGAAGTACTGCAGTACTTGTGAGACATTTAGCCTTCAGTAGTTATAGAAACTGCTGAGGGTAAAAGAGCTCATCATACTTATATGTGACATAGTACTAATGATCATCAGTAGTTGTCACTTATTCTAGCTGCAGCATACCAAGCCTTAACACCAGGTTTTGGAAAGTTGAACTATCCAAAGGCTTAGTAAAATGTCTGCAAGCTCATCAGCACTAGGCACAAACTTAGGATCAATCAGACCTTTTTCAAAACAATCCCTTATAAAATGATGTCTGATCTCTATATGTTTGGTCCTAGAGTGCTGGACTGGATTTTTGACAATGCAAAGAGCTGAAGCACTATCCATTAACAATGGAGTCTTAGTTTCTGTAATACCATAGTCCAAAAGTTGGTTTTGAAGCCAGAGTACCTGAGATGTACAACTTGCAGCAGCAATGTACTCTGCTTCAGCAGTAGATGTAGCAACTGAGGTCTGTTTCTTGCTCTGCCAAGAAATCAAGCAGTTGCCTAGGAATTGACATCCACCAGAGTTGATTTCCTGGTCAACTTACACCTGCATAGTCACTGTCAGAAAAAGCAACTAATTTACCAGAATGTCCAGTAGAATACCATAAACCTAGAGATGGAGTGCCTTGCAGAGATCTAAAGATCCTCTTGACTGCAATCAGATGAGACTCTTTAGGTGCAGCCTGAAATCTAGCACAAACACATGTAGCAAACAAATATCTGGTCTAGAAGCTGTTAAATACATCAAGGACCCAATCATACATCTGTAAAGTGTTTCATCAACCACTTTACCTTTCTGATCTGTATCCAGTTGTGTGGTGCTGCACATGGGGGGTAGAACAGGGCTTACAGTTTTGTAAATCAAACTTTTGCAAAAGATCTTTTGTGTATTTGACTGATGAATTAAAATTCCATCAGCCTTTTGTTTGATTTGCAACCCCAGAAAGAACTGTAATTCTCCCATGGCACTATTTCAAACTTCTGTTGCATCAACTTTGTAAAGGCATCACACAACTTTGGATCAGAGGATGCAAAAATGATATCATCTACATAAATTTGAACAAGTAGATTATGCTGTCCAGCTTTCTTAATGAATAAAGTCTTATCTATGGAGCCTCTAGTGAAATTGTTTTCAGAAGAAAGTTTGATAATGTCTCATACCAGGCTCTAGGAGCTTGTTTTAACCCATAAAGAGACTTATCAAGCTTATACACCCAATTAGGATGTTTATTGTCCTCAAAGCCTGGAGGTTGACATACATAAACCTCTTCTTTAATTTTTCCATACAAAAATGCACTTTTGACATCCATTTGAAAAACTTTAAGGTTTTGATAAGCAGCATAAGCTAAAAACAATCGAATTGCTTCCAGTCTGGCTACAGGGGCAAAGGTTTCATCATAATCAATACCTTCTTCTTGTGCAAACCCCTGAACAACCAGTCTGGCCTTGTTCTTAACAATAAGCCCATTTTCATCAGTTTTGTTCCTAAACACCCATTTAGTGCCTATTGCACACTTACCTGGAGGTAGAGGAACCAGTTCCCACACTTGCTGTTTCTTGAACTGAAGAAGCTCAAGCTGCATGGCATCAACCCATCCATTGTCCTTTAAAGCAATGTGATAATTCTTGGCTCTTGCTGACTGATGAAGAGAGCATAGAAGCAGAAATTTGACAATGACTTCTGTTGATACTCCAGCAGTGATATCACCAATGATTTGAGACATAGGGTGATTCTTCAGATCTTGATACACAATGAGATCTGTGCAAGTGTTTGTAGCAGGCTCAGCAGTAACAGATGGTGATGGTGAATCATTTCCTTGAAACCAATCAGTGGATGGTAATTCAAAAGAAGTTGAATTCGAAGAGATCTCATCAGCATTTGTTGTGGATGGTGCTACTGGAGCTACAGGAACATCAGGTCTAGCTGAATCAGGCAGCTGATCACTAAACCTGAAGAGGTGAGTACTGCAATCATCATCATCAGCAGCAGTACCACCGTGTGGTGAACTGTTGACAGGAGCAACAGCAGGAGTTTGATGAGGAACATATTGCTGTATGTCCAAATCAAATAACTCCACAGGGCTTTGTGGAATCTTGTCCTTTGGAGATTCATTGAACTTAACATGTAGAGTTTCTTCAACCATCTTTTCTGCAGTTGAAGACTCTGTATGCCTTACAAGTAGATGAATAACCAACAAAATACCTGCATCCACCTTAGGATCAAACTTATGGAGTTGATCCTTGTGTTGAGAATAAAACAGGGACACCCAAATGCTTTGAAAAATGAAATCAGAGGAGCCAAATGATGGAGAACTTCATATGGAGTCTTCATCAACCTCTGATTTACTAAAACTCTATTTTGCACATAGCAAGCTGTGTTGACAGCTTCAGCCCAAAAGGTCAGTGGCAAACCTGAGTCGGCCAGCATGGACCTTGCAGCTTCAATGAGGGTCCTGTTCTTTCTCTCCACTACTCCATTTTGTTCTGGAGTCCTTGGGATGCTAAACTGCCTTTTGATTCCCTTTGAAAGATAGAAGTCATCAAGTGTATGATTTCTGAACTCAGTTCCATTGTCACTCCTAATACACTTGACTGGAAGGGAATACTGCTTCTCAATATACAACACAAAGTGAATGATCTTCTGAGCAGCCTCATCCTTTGAATGTAGAAAGAAAGTCCATACAAATCTGGAGTAATCATCCACAATTACCAGACAGTATTTCTTCTTTGCCATGCTCATTACTCTCACAGGACCAAATAGATCCATATGCAGTAATTGCAAGCAGGCAGTGGACTTAGGCACTTCAATAGGAGGGAATGAGACTTTGTGCTGTTTTCCTTTTAAACAAGCAGTGCAGGTTTCATCACAGTGGAACTCCTTATGGTAAGCCTCTGACTAAACTATTGTGGGTAAGCTGATTCATGTTTTTGAGATTAACATGACCAAGCCTTCTGTGCCACAGTTTAGATTCTTGAGAAGAGGCTTTGGAAAATAGGCAAGGATTGCCTTTGAGATCTATTTGGTTGGAAAGATCTAAGGCATACACTCTTCCTGTCCTATTGGCTCTCAGGAGAGTGTGATCATCCAACACCTTGTCAATCAAGTGCAAAACTTTGGATGACAGAATCCTACAGTTTTGACTGGTGAAAAGAGCAACATGGCCTTTATCACACATTGGACTGACACTCAAGAGATTGTACTTGAGATTTTCCACATGATTAACATCATCAAATTTGATTTCTCCATTGGAGACAAATCCCTTACCTATGATGTAACCCCTAGCATCATTGCCAAAAGAAACAAATCCTTCTTTCCTTGAGAGTAGTCATGAAGAAGAGAGCTATTCCAGTCATGTGCATAGATCCCCCACTGTCTACATACCAGATGCTACTTTGGCATGTTGAAGAACCCTGCAATAATAAACAATCATTAGTTTTAGAGACCCAAACCTTTTTGGTTTTGGGCCTGGTCTCATCAATAGATGTTAAACTAACAGGTTTATCTGAAACAACAGCCTGAGAGGAAGAAGATGGTGTAGAAGAGGAGTCCTTTGGCTTGGACCTCCTTTTCTGTGGTTTCAACATAGGAGCATATAGTTGGTTAACTCTACCCAACAGATGTTGAACCATCATAACCAGCTGTGTCTGATTTTGTGACAAAGCTTTCAGCTCATCAGACACATTGCCAGTGGAGTTTGATAAGTTCCTATGTTGCCCCTTCTTCTTGAGCATTCTCAGCTGTCACCTGTTTAACCCCTTCCTTTTTGTATTTCTTTGAGGACTTAAGGGTTATAGGATTTGATGTTGCTGATACAAATGTGGTCTCAAACTCAGTTTTCATTTTTACCATTTTCTCATTGATTTCTTCTTTTTGTTTGAGTTGGAACCTCTTTGTACCAACAATCATCTGTAAGATGATTGAACAAACCACACTTCACATGGTTTCTCTTCATCTTAGGTTGATCACCAACTAAAGAGGGTGAAGCAACTGAAGACTTTTCTTCAATGCTTTGGAAGCATTGTTTGCTTTCTTGACTGCCTCTTTAGTAGACTTCAAACTCTTTCTACTGGTAGTTTTCTTCTCTTCAGTACTGACAGCAGTTGAAGTTTGAACTTCAGGTGTTAAATCCTGCTCTCTAGTCCTTTCAGGACCTTCAGAATTAACTCCTGAGTTGATCAACTCATTGATCATGTGAGTGTCAGCATTTGAACCATCAACATCAGCTGATAAGTTCAAAGAGGGCTTGATGCTGACTACTACTTCTGATTGTGCTGTATCAGAAGGTAGATCACATGATGTGATGGATTGGTTATCACTCTCACCATCAGATTCTACCTCTGCTCTTGGGGTAAAATCTGTAGGTGGAGTAGTGTGATTGTAACCCATTCCAAACTTCACATTGGAAGCAGATTGCTTACTAAGAAGCATTTCAAAACCTTTGCATGATTGTACCCATCTATCACACTCTACCTGGGTAGCTGCAAGGGTTTCTTTGAGATCTTTGTACTTCTCTAGAAGTACCTCTTCTCTAGCCTTATCATCAATTATTTGGCAATTCAGTTTATAAATCTCATCATTTTTATCTTTAAGCACAGACTCAAACTCAGCTTTGTTTTTGGAAAATATTGTTCTAGCTCAATGTTCTTATTAATTAGAGCTACATTTGCTTCTCTAATGGAAGCAAATGCTGCTATGCATGGTTCAGAACATATTTGGCTTTTGCCTCAGAGGATACCTGTGATACCTGAGGTGTAGAGGCATTGGAAAATGAAGTATCAGCAGACTCCAAAGCCATAAGAGCTAGATTCCCAAAAGGACTGTCACCACCATGTTGACCAGCACCTGAGAACAGTTGGTCATGACCAGACATGTCATCTGGTAAACTGCTCCAGTCAACCACTCCGGGGTGAAAAAGCTGTGTTGTTGAGGTTGAGTTTGTTGATGAGATGGGATGGCTGAGGTTCTGGTAGTGCATGAGGTTGTGGTGCCATAGGAACTTGAACTTGATTTGACTGTGGCATGTAATAACAAGGGTACGGATATGGCATTTGACCAGAGGAACAAAATATGCCGGAGATTGTATGGAGGATGATGACTAGAAGTGACAGGATGTTGCCCTCTGTGTTATTGACTATTGCCAGGAAAAGTCACAAAGGGTGCAGTGGAGTTAGATCCAGTTGATCTACACTCTCTTGCAAAGTGTCCAAGCCTTTGGCATTTGTGACACCTCAACTTGCTCTTGTCAAAACCAACTTTGGTTTTGCCAGAGAGTCCTGGGAATTTTCTTCCAGTTCTTTTATAGAACTTCTGAGATCTGATATTTATCAGGGCCATTTGGCTCAAAATATCCATCTCCTCTAAGTCATCATCAGCAATCCCCTTGAGATCATTCATAATGAAGCATAGATTGTCATTATTACACCCAGTATACTGACCATCAACACTCACAAATGCAGAATCAGAAGTGCTTGAAGAAAATTATATGCTCATCATACTGGCATTCAGATGAAGCATATTCTGACTCATGACCCACCAAGGCAGTGTTGCCTGGTACAAAGTCTTCAGTGAGCTTTCCAGATGAAGACAGCTTTCTCTTCTGTTCTATCTCTCTCTCAAATGTGAGCAGTTTCCCATGGAGTTGGGTGAGAGATAGTTTGTCCAAACTTGCACTGGAGCGTAGGACAATAGTAGTGTCCCATCTCTCAGGCAGTGATCTGAGAAATCTGTATTCATCTGAATATTTGTGTACTCAAGTTTGACCATTTTTAGTTCAGAGATCAAACAAGAGAACCGCTCATATTGTTGAGTCAGTGTCTCACCCTTTCTATGAGAGAATGTCTCATATTGTTTGGCAAGAATTTCTCTATTATTTTCCAAGACCTCATCTGTTCCTCCAAATTGTTCTTTCAAGGCATTCCAGGTCATGGGCAGTTTCATGATGCATTAGCCCAGATAGATTTCATTTGGCAGTGCCATGGCCAGAATTCCATGGGCTTTTGCATCAATTTCAAGCAACTTCTTATCCTCATCTGAGTATTGCTCCCTCCTCTTCGGAACCATTTGATTGGTTTCGGGTTATTCACCATAGGCTTGTGTGGACCATGTACCACTGATGTCCAACAACTCTGCGCTGTTAACAGACAGGTGATGGAGCATACGTCTTTGCCATATGTTATACTCATTCCTAACCAGCATTGGTGGCTTGGTTGAGGAACCAGTATTGTGAGGATCATTGGAGGGAGTAGGTCATTTTCAGTTCAAAAACAATTTAATTCAAGCTTTTAAAAGTTTTAAACAGACCACAACAAACTCAATAAAAACCAAGAGAAGATCTCAGGATGAATGACCAGAAATACAGAAAATTCAATCTCTATAACCGTTTCTTGCAAAAACAAAAGCTAATTCAATCAAACTTAGATCTGGAATAGCAGTTTCAATGATCAATTATTAGATCGATAAATGATTAACCTGCTCTGATACCATTTGACAGGATCAGCGATCACAAGTTTGATGTATTAGAGTTCAAGGCAGCGGAATAAGAATAGGAATTAGACAAATTGTAGCAAGAAGTCGATGCTTGTATGCATTAAGAGCACATACGGTTATAGCGAGAGAATATATTTCTGATTCAAGGAATGTTTATAGATATAGAATGTTTCTAATCAAATCATTCATTCATTCACGTCATTCATACTATTACAATAGGTTGTCACTCTTATATAGAGTGCAACAAACACTGCTGTTATCACGAAAAGTGACAACTGGCAGATCTAATACAAAATTAACTAACTCTTAACAAACTACTGAAATGTTCACAACTACTGAGAACATATCAGAGTGTTAAGTACAAAATATAAAACTACTGATTGAAACTACTGAACTACAACGACTGAAGAACAAGCTCTTCAGTCGTTTTACAAAACTACGAAACTAGAAATATAAAACTACTGATATCACAACTACTGAAAAGTACTCTTCAGCAGTTGTGACAAACTACTGACGCTTCAGTACTTGATCTTCAGACTTTGACCTTCAGTTGTTGATCTTCAGCACTTGTAAACTCTTCAGCTGTTGTACTTCAGTACTTTGGTCTTTCAGCTTCAGCACTTGTGTTCTTCAGCTGTTGTACTTCAGCACTTTAGTTCTTCAGCTGTTGGAATCTTCAGCACTTGATCTTCAACTGTTGAAGTCTTCTGCACTTGTCAAACTGCTGATGAGGCTTTCAGCAGTTGTTGTGATACCATGTGGGACTTAGAGGTTTTCTGATCTTGGCTCATTGGTTCTTTTGTTCCAACACATTTCCATGATGCTGAACGTCTAATCTTTCACATGGTAAATGTATGTTGGCTCCTAAGACTTCGTCTTGGATCAAATGTCTACAAAGTTGCAGTAGGTAATGTACTCCATCTTGAGCAAAAGCCTTTAAATTTTTCAGAAATACTATTTTCAGAGCTCAAGATATGGCACAAAAACAAACTGCTAACCGTTGGATATATATCCGCGGTTCATATGGCCATAATTACAAACCAGCTTCAAGCTGAGGGACTTGTTAGCCTAGGAGTCCCTGCTATGGCTGTTTTGCCTGAAGCATACTCCCGGCACAACTCTGACCAATCACTCAAAATGGCTGCCAAGCTGCGCAAACCCACGCAGCTAGAACCTCCAGCCACCACCTCCAAATCAAAGTCCCCACCAACCCACTAAAAAGATAACCAAAAAGGCTACTCAGGGAAATGAGTCCCCCGAGGATGCCCCTGCAACACAAACGCAGACTATATCCACTGGTTATACCCCCTAGTGGATATAAGGACTCTTCCAGCCATAGCCGCTCAGGATTCCTCTCAAAAGGAGCCTGCAGCAACCACACAAGGGGTACCCACACATCTGGGATCTTCCTCACTTGAGGAGATTGCCATTGAAGAGCACCTTCCTCCCAGGTGCAGACTGCTTTTACCCCATCTCCCCATGCAACCGCCCCCCAAAGTCCTACATTGCTTGTTGCACAAGTGCTGACTCAGTTGCACTCCTCACCCCCTCCCCAGATACCAATTACTACTGGGAACACTTCTACCATTGAGGGGAGGACCAAAGTGCAGCTAAGAACCCACAGCATAGGGGTTACAATGTTCCTTCTCCTAGTGTAGCAATGGAGATTGGAACTTCTGGTGAGGCTGCCACTTCTCCTGCGTCAGCATATGATCAGGTTGTAGTTGGTACCATTACTAAGACCTTACCAGAGGCAACTGCTGATGACGGACATAGTCCTAAGGCAGGAAGTCCCCAGTTCCAAGACAAAGGGGCACATGCTACACTGAGCTACACTCAGTGCATGTTCATCCTGATCCTATCAGGAGGTCAGGTGATTCAGTATCTACTGATGATGACCTGGGCTTCTTTTACGATGTAATCGCCCAAAACACCATCCTGGAGGAGGAGGTGAGCAGACTCAAAGAGCTGCTTGCCAAAACTTCTAAGGAACAAAGACCATCTGCCTCCACCAACCCACAGATGGCACCTTTCAGTTGAAGGTTCCCCAAACACTTTACCCTCTCACTTCACTGAGCCTCCAGCTTCTGCTTTTGGCACTATCTCTCTGGGACAGAACCCCCCAGAGCAGATGGTTGCTATATTCCAACAATCCATACCTCTCATCACTCCCATCATTAATGAAATTGTTACTAAAGCCATTGATGAGAGGATTTCCTCAACTCTACAACCACTCATTGATGATGCTGTGCAAAAAAACTTTCTACGGTACAAACCCCTACCACCAATGCATCCAAAAAGGGGGAGAGTACTGCAGTGAAAGAAAAGAAGAGGAAAAGAACTGAGGATGAGAAGGCACAAGAGCAAATCCAGAGTTGGAAAAAGAAAAGCAACAACAACTGATCACTTACAAAAGAAAGAAAAGTGCTGGTGATCAACCTACTGCTGAAGAAAAATCCTTAGAAGAGCTGGTAAAAGATGCAGATGACACACACAGCCAATCCATGGACAAAATCATTAGCAACTCTTCAAGCAAGGTTTTGATACAGCCACATTAGATAGTGAGATCAGGAAGTTGGAAGTGGAGGAGATTCAAACTAGATGGGCTGGGTATGATGTACTGGAAAAAGAGAGATTGGAGATCATGATTCGTTTCATTGCCAATACTTAGGAAGATCTTTGATGGAGATTCGTTCATGGACCAGAGATAGTATTCTGACTATAGCCACCAGAATCTGCCTGTCTGAGCAATTTCATAAGGGGATTATCATTGAAGCACTTGATGAGGTTGGGGCTGGAAAAAGGTTTGAAATGGCAAGACTTACAAAGGCCAAACTCACAACCAAAATGCTTGAACAACCTTCCCTTCCACCCACTCAAAACAGCCTACCCCTCAAATCTCCAAACCAATCTCAAAGCCCAAATCCAAACATCCTCAATCTTCAAAACCAATTCCTTTACCAACCCAACCATCATCCAGTGATGCACCTAGAAGGAGGAGAAGGGTGCTGAGGATAGAAGAGAAGAAGAAGAGGATGATGTGGAAGAAGATAGGCTGCCTCTGTCTGCAGTTCTAACATTGGCGAAAGCCAACCCATGCCCATCACTCCCACCTCACAGATGGAAGCTGTGAGAGTAAAGATTGAAGAAGAACAGCAGCAAAAGCTTCATGATGATGAAATGCTGAAAAGCATTGACAAAACTTATGCTGCTTCGTCATCAATTATTAGTATGAAGACAGAAGCTCTGAGGTTGTACACTCTTGCCAACACATTCAATATCAGAAGGAAAAGGTGAGAGTATGGCCTGATCCTAGGGTGGCTCACAGGATTGTAAAGAAAGACATTCTTTCAGATACAAGGGCCAAGTCAAAAGGATCGTAGATGAAGATATCACAGTGGCCCTTGTAGTATCACCCTAGGAGATTGTCGAAGACTTCAAAAAGGCCTATGAGACTAAACAACCACCCTAAAATATGTTAGAGAACAGAATTATTAAAAAGGGGTTAGTCTACAAGAGGCTTGAGAACTTCAAACAAAATGAGCTCAGTCTGTTACTTAAGAGACTCATCCTGATGAGTTTGCATACAGACAGATTACAACAGTTGAGCTCAAAAATGGTAAACAGGCCAAGTACATCTCAGAGCTGTATGGGCGAGAAGGATTATTTGATGGTGAAGCCGAGAACCTTACCATGGACGAACAAATCATGTTTCTCAGAGCATACACCAGAGAATCCTACAGGCTTATACACGGGAAGTAGATCTCATGAATGGGATAACAACTCTGTGTCCAGTTCCCCAAAACAGAGTTCCCATTCATATCTGCCAAACAAATATCTGAGATTTCTTCCCAGGCCAGAGCTTATATGGGTCATCTTCTCTACTGATCAAGAAGGAAAAAGACCAACCTTTTTGCCAACAATAAATGGGAAAATAAATAAATTAGAGGTTTTGGCTGTATTGGTTCAGGGGGAGTTTGTTGGACCAAAAGAACCAATGAGCCAAGATCAGAAAACCTCTAAGTCCCACATGATATCACAACAACTGCTGAAGGCTTCATCAGCAGTTTGACAAGTGCTGAAGTTCAACAGCTGAAGAAACAAGTGCTGAAGCTGAACAGCTGAAGAACACAAATGCTGAAGCTGAACAGCTAAAGAACACAAGTGCTGAAGCTGAAGACCAAAGTACTGAAGTACAACAGCTGAAGAGTTTACAAGTGCTGAAGATCAACAACTGGTGTACAAAGTCTGAAGACAAAAACTGAAAACATCAGCTGATGATATCTACTGAAGTCATCAGCTGATGAAACGTCTGAAGTTCAAGTCTGAACATCAAGTACTGAAGTTTCAGTAGTTTGTCACAACAGCTGAAGAGTACTTCTTCAGTAGTTGTGATATCAGTAGTTTTATGTTTTTACTTTCAGTAGTTTTGTAAAACGACTGAAGAGCTTGTTCTTCAGTCATTGTAGTTTTAGTAGTTTTATGTTTTTCAGTAGTTATAAAAACTGATAACACTTAGTATTTTTGTAAGGAGATGTCAGTTGTTTTGACATCTTCAGTAGTTGTGTTTCAGTTGGAATAATTCTGTTAGATGTCACTATCAAGTGACATCAACAGACGTCACATCTCTTATATAAAAGGTGTTGACCTAATTGTAATTGTGACATTCCGTTACCACAAAAGCGAATATTGAATGAAAATATATTTGCAGAATTTTCTCTTTCTATAACCGTCTTTGTTCTTCATTGAATATCGTTTCGTTCTTGTGAATTGGCTAATTCATTGTTAGAATTCCGCTGCTATACTCTCTAATCAATCAAACATAGATCACTGATCCTAACAGATTTGATGTAGTACTAGGGATGGACTGGTTAGCAACCTATGAAGCAAACATCATGTGTCGCAAGAAGATGATTTGATTAGTTGCGTCAGATGGGAGTTGGTTACAATTTATGGAGATCGTGTTACTACGATCCGAAGATGATTTCGATGGCGGTGGTGGGGAAGTGCATAAGATGTGGATGTAGTGCCTACTTGGCCTACATAAAAGATGTGGATGCGTCGGTACCGCAACTATCCAAAGTACCAGTGCTGTGTGACTTTCCGGACGTATTCTCGGAAGACTTACCTGGAGTTCCATCGGATCGCGAGATTGAGTTCCAAATTGATCTGATACCCGGTGCTCAACCCGTTGCCAAGGCACCGTATCAGTTAGCTCCGACAGAAATGAAAGAACTAATGGAGCAGTTGCAAGAGCTGCTCGATAAGGGGTTCATTAGACCGAGTATCTGTCCCTGGGGTGCTCCGGGCCTGTTTGTGAAGAAGAAAGACGGTAGCATGAGGATGTGCATTGACTACCATGAGCTGAACAAGCTGATAGTGAAGAACCGATACCCCTTACCGAGGATTGATGATTGTTTGATCAACTCCAAGGTGCCAGTTGGTTTTCAAGGATAGATCTTCGATCTGGTTACCATCAGCTGAAGGTGATGGAGCAGGATATCCCTAAAACAACTTCTCGCATGTGCTACGATCACTATGAGTTCCTCGTTATGTCATTTGGATTGACCTATGCGCCAACTGCTTTTATGGATTTGTTGAATAGAGTGTGTCGATCGATGTTGGATAGATCAGTGATTGTGTTCATTGATGATATTCTAATCTACTCGAGGAGCAAAAAGGAGCAGGCCTCATATTCGGGTGGTGTTAGAGACCTTAAGAAAGGAGAAGTTGTATGCCAAATTCTCCAAGTGCGCGTTCTGGTTACGCGAAGTTCAATTCTTAGGTCATGTGATAAATCCCGAGGGGATTTGGTAGACCCTGCTAAGGTGGAGGCAATGATGCAATGGAAGTCTCCAACGACGCCATCCGAGATTCGTAGTTTATTGGGGTTGGCGGGATATTATTGAAGGTTCATTCAGGACTTCTCCAAGATAGCCTCCCCGTTGACTAAGTTGACTCATAAGGATGTGAGGTTCGTATGGGGTCAAGAGCAAGAAAAGGCTTTTGAGGAGTTAAAGGCAAGACTGACCCAAGCCCTGTCTTGTCATTACCCGAAGGAAGCGAGGATTTGGTAGTCTATTCAGATGTTTCCTACTCGGGGTTGGGTTGTGTGTTGATGCAGCGAGGTAAGGTGATAGCCTACGCATCCCGACAACTGAAGGTGCATGAGGTTAATTATCCTACTCATGACTTGGAGCTAGCAGCCGTGGTCTTTGCATTGAAGATTTGGAGGCACTATCTCTACGGGATGAAGTGCACCATTTTTACCGATCACAAGAGCTTGAAGTACTTCTTTGAGCAGAAGGATCTGAACATAAGGTAGAGACGATGGTTGGAGCTTATAAAGGATTACGATTGCGAGATCCGTTACCATCCGGGCAAAGCCAACGTGGTGGCTGATGCCCTTAGACGAAAGGAGAGGCCTGAGCTGATTTGGCTGAAAGCATATCAACTAATCATGACCTCTGATGTAATGAAGCAAGTCAAAGAGTTTCAAGATGAGGCACTGAAAGAAGATCATCTTAACTCTGAAAGGATAAGAGGTCTGGTTGGGGAATTGGATGAAAACACGCTTGGTGTTAAAACTCGAGTTAGGCGGGTGTGGATTCCTCGTTTCGGGGATCTACATGTAAGGATTATAAATGAAGCTCACAAGACTCGATACCCTATTCATCTTGATGCCACAAAGATGTATCAAGATATGAAGAAAGATTATTGGTGGCTGGGTATGAAGCGTGATGTGCTGGAGTATGTGAGTAAGTGCCTTACTTGTCTGCAAGTGAAGGCCGAGCATCAAAAGCCGTATGGGAAGATCCAACCTTTGGATATACCGGAATGGAAGTGGGGGCACATCACCATGGATTTCATAACAAATTGCCACGTACTCCGAAATGGTACGATGCCATATGGGTGATTGTCGACCGTCTGAAGAAAAGTGCTCACTTCCTACTGATCCGTGAGACGTATTCATCCTACAGGTTAGCAGGCCTATTCATCAAGGAGATTGTAACTTTTCATGGTGTGCCGGTGTCTATTGTGTCTGATCGCGACACCCGGTTTACCTCTATATTCTGAAAGAAATTCCATGACGCCATGGGGACGAGGTTACATATTAGCACGACTTATCATCCCCAAACTGATGGTTAGTCAGAAAGGACCATTTAGACACTGGAAGACATGCTTCAGGCATGTGTGATTGATTTCGGGGGAGGTTTGGATGACCACTTACCGTTAGCTCAATTCTCATACAATGACAGTTATCATGCCAGCATTGGTATGCCGTCGTACGAGATGTTATACGGTAGAAGGTGTAGAACGCCCGTATGTTGGGGAGACATTGGGCAGAAAGAACTCGGAAGCGTCGAAGTAATCGGGGCTACGACTAAAAATCTTGAGAAGATTAAAGCCTTCATGAAGGCAGCCAAAGATAGACAGAAGTCGTATGTCAATAAACGACGCAGACCGATTGAGTTCCAGGTGGGTGACCGAGTCATGTTGAAGGTCTCACCTTGGAAGGGCATTATCCGATTCAGGAAACGAGGTCAGCTAAGCCCGAGATACATAGGACCTTTCTGAATCATTGCTCGAGTAGGAGAGGTGGCCTATAGATCGGAGTTACCAGAAGAGTTAAGTGGAATTCACCCGACATTCCATGTATCTAATCTGAGAAAATGCTTAGCTGATGAAGACATGATTGTTCCACTAGAAGATATCGAGGTAGACGAAAGGCTCAATTATGTGGAGCAACCAGTGGCAATCATCGATCGTAAGAGAAAAGGCTAAGAAATAAGGTGGTTCCTCTTGTACATGTACAATGGAAGCACAGGAAAGGATCCGAGTCTACATGGAGACTGAGGAGGAGATGAGGCAGCATTATTCTCATATGTTCGAGGAATAACAGGTTTCGAGGAGGAAACCTATATAAGGGGGTGGACTTCTAACACCCGGTTATTTTAAAAAGGCAAGACATTAAGAATAAATGAAAGAAAAGCAATAAAGTCCAACTAGAGGGACTAAAAGTGTCCAAAAGGACAAATCTTTGAAAAAGTTGGTGTAAATGTGGCATGGCCGCCACCCTTACTTCACATCATCATCTTCACTCGGTTTTAGAGAGAGAGAGCAGAGAAACTCTCGGCTAAGGAAAGAAGAAGAAGAGAAAGTGTAAGGCCCCATTCCCGGGACGCTTACAGCTGGGTTCTCATCGCAAATAAAACATATAATTACATTTGTGTTTCATAAATCGCAGCGGAAAACTAAAACAATCTTTCATTTCCATGTAAATGCTTTTGCAAATTAATACAACATTCATTACAAAATAGCTTGTTTGCATTACAATGCAAAAACATTAATCAAAAGAATGCCATCCCCAAAAGAGTTGAGTAGTCGCCCGTGCCATCCTCAGCAAACATTACCTGCCAACTGGAAACACATCAAAGTCAGCGTTGCTGAGTGAGTTCTAGTTTTATAAATAAAACATACTTTACTTTCACATAAAACCGTTCGTTACTTTTACATGATCACACATCGTACGTACACATAGATAATATCATTATTATCTTCTTCATTCGTTCATTGTTCTTTCATTACTTTACTTGCGCATCGGACATCATCCATACCAATACCATGTGCTACACCCCGGTTAGTCGTAGCTACCGGGCCGAAGTCAACAAATGAACAGCTAACGTATGCCACGGTACTAGGAGTAACCATCAGTCTTAGCTACTGGGCCGAAGTCAACAAATGAACAGCTAAACGTATGCCATAGTACTAGGGGTGAGCGTAGAGGTTCTACATTCAGGGTCAATTACAAAGAAAGACCCGCTATCCGATGCGTGCAAGATGTTTCATTTGTTCATTAATACATGCATTCATTCATCAGGTTCCTCTTTCTTTATCTTTCACTTTACGTTACATAATACTTCGTTCATTCTTAACATGACACATAAGGCCACAAGAAAGATAACATACATCACACTAAGGAACATTAACATGCATCAACATCACATCATACAAGGTAACATCATACATACATAACCTACAACATCATCACCCTCATCATGCCCAACATGCTTTCTAAGACCTCGATCGTCATCTTAAAAACTCTTATGGGAACCTTTACATCAAAACTTACATCTGCACTTTCCCCCAAAAGTCAGAAGTCAATCTACACCTTCTTCGGGTTCAACAGCCCTATTCGGGCGGCCATGCGACTGAACATCATGCGATTGAACTAATACGGATGAACACCTATGCGAATGAACATCCAGTCGTGCGAATGGACAATGCGGATGAACACCTATGCGACTGGACCTTCAGTCGTGCGAATGGACCTTCAGTCGTGCGAATGGACCTTCAGTCGTGCGAATGGACCTTCAGTCGCACCCTAATCGGCCGTATGGCCTCCATTCGGCCTCCAGTCGGTCGCCTAGCCCTAACTGATGCAGAATGCAGTTCATCTCGACTGCAGCCGAGGGTTTTCGGCCTCCAAACTCATCTAAACCCATTTTAAGCCTAAATCGACCATCCTAAACCTTAGGGATGCATACCATAACATTATTCAAGCACAACCAAGCAAGAAATCAAGCCCCAAACGGGTCCTACGCATACATACACGCATAGATACGGGTCTTCACCCAAAAACGCGAAAAAGGGTTTTCAGATGTGTTCCAGCCCCAAAATCATTCAAAAACATGTAAAAGAGAGGTCCTAGAACTCACCTAAACGAGCACAACGACAAGAGCTTCGATTTGGCTTGCTTCACGACGATTTTGGCGACCCGAACCAACACTTTTTTTCCTTTTTCTCTCTTCTCCTCTCTAGGAACCTGAAATGTGGGGTGTGTGGGGAGAGTGGGCTACCCTCTCCCTACTAATATCACCACATTTCCCAACTTTTCTTCGTTGGTGAGTTTGGTCCCTCGACTTTTGGACTTTATTTTCTTTTCTTTCTTCACCAGCTTCAAAATAATAAATATTCGGGTGTTACAAGTCCACCCCCCTTAAATAGGTTTCGTCCCCGAAACCTGTTATTCGTCGAACAGACGTGGATAATGCTGTCTCATTTCTTCTTCAGTCTCCCACGTTGACTCGGATCCCTTCCTGTGCTTCCACTGTACACGCACAAGAGGAACCACTTTATTCCTTAGCCTCTTTTCTTTACGATCGATGATTGCCACCGGTTGCTCCACATAATTGAGCCTTTCATCTATTTCAATGTCTTCCAATGGAACAATCATGTCTTCATCAGCTATACACTTTCTCAGATGAGATACATGGAATGTCGAGTGAATCCCACTTAACTCATCTGGCAACTCCAATCTATAGGCCACCTCCCCTACTCGAGCAATGATTCGGAAAGGGCCTATATATCTGGGCTCAACTTGCCCCGCTTTCTGAATCTGATAATACCCTTCCAAGGTGAGACCTTCAGCATAACCCGGTCACCCACCTGGAACTCAATTGGCCTACGTCGCTTATCGGCATACGACTTCTGTCTATCTTTGGCTGCCTTCATGAAGGCTTTAATCTTGTCAAGCTTCTCTGTCGTAGCCTCATTACCTCGACGCTCCCTAATTCCTTCCGACCAATATCACCCCAACAAACGGGTGTTCTGCATCTCCTACCGTATAGCATCTCATATGGCGGCATACCAATGCTGGCATGATAGCTGTTGTTGTAGGAGAATTCAGCTAACGGTAGGTGGTCATCCCAACTTCCCCAAAATCAATCACACATGCTCGAAGCATGTCTTCCAATGTCTGAATGGTCTTTCTGACTGACCATCGGTTTGGGGATGATAGCCGTGCTAATATGTACCTCGTCCCCATAGCGTCGTGGAATTTCTTCCAGAATTTAGATGTAAACCGAGTGTCACGATCAGACACAATAGACATCGGCACACCATGACGAGTTACAATTTCCTTGATGAACAGTTCGGCCAACCTCTCAGATGAATACGTCTCGCGGATCGGTAGAAAGTGAGCAATCTTCGTTAAACGATCAACTATCACCTATATGGCATCGTACCCTTTCGGAGTACGTGGCAGCTTCGTAATGAAGTCCATGGTGATGTGCTCCCACTTCCATTCCGGTATATCCAAAGGTTGTATCTTCCATACGGCTTTTGATGCTCTGCCTTCACCTGTAAGCAAGTAAGGCACTTACTCACATACTCCACCACGTCGCGCTTCACACCCGGCCACCAATAATCTTTCTTCAGGTCATGGTACATTTTCGTGGCACCAGGATGAATGGAGTATCGAGTCTTGTGAGCTTCATCCATTTCCACCCGTAGATCCCCAAAACGAGGAATCCACACACGGCCGAATCGAGTTCTAACACCGAGTGTGTTTTCACCCAATTCCCCAACCAGACCTCTCATTCTTTCCGAGTTAAGTTGATCTTCTTTCAATGCCTCATCTTGAAACTCCTTGATTGCTTCATCACATCAGAGGTCATGATTAGTTGATAAGCTTTCACCCGAATCGGTTCGGGCCTTTCCTTTCGACTAAGGGCATCCGCCACCACATTAGCTTTGCCTAGATGGTAATAGATCTCGCAATCATAATCCTTTATAAGTTCCAACCATCTCCTCTGCCTCATGTTCAGATCCTTTTGCTCGAAGAAATACTTCAAGCTTTTATGATCGGTGAATATGGTGCACTTCGTCCCGTAGAGATAGTGCCTCCAAATCTTTAGTGCAAAGACCACGGCTGCTAGCTCCAAGTCATGAGTAGGATAATTAACCTCATGGACTTTCAATTGTTGGGATGCATAGGCTATAACCTTCCCTCTCTGCATTAACACACACCCCAACCCTGAGTAGGAAGCATCCGAATAAACCACCAGATCTTCGCTTCCATCGGGTAATGACAGAACAGGAGCTTGAGTCAGTCTTGCCTTCAGCTCTTCGAACGCCTTCTCTTGAGCTTGACCCCAAACAAACTTCACATCCTTTCGGGTCAACTTAGTTAGTGGAGAAGCAATCTTAGAGAAGTATTGGATGAATCTTCTATAGTAGCCCGCCAAGCCCAAGAAACTACGGATCTCGGATGGCGTCTTTGGTGACTTCCATTGCATAACCGCCTCCACCTTCGTCGGGTCAACCATAATCCCGTCAGGATTCACCACATAACCCAAAAACTGAACTTCGCGCAACCAGAATGCGCATTTGGAGAATTTAGCATACAATTTCTCCCTTCTCAACGTCTCTAGAACCTCTCGAATGTGACCGGCATGCTCAATCTCGCACTTTGAATAAATCAGGATATCATCAATAAACACAATCACAGATTTATCCAACATAGGCCGACACACACGGTTCATTAGATCCATAAAAGCAGCTGGCACGTTGGTCAAACCAAAAGACATGACCAGAAACTCGTAATGGCCATAGCGCGTACGGAAAGCTGTTTTAGGGATATCTTGCTCCTTCACCTTCAACTGATGGTAACCAGATCGAAGATCTATCCTCGAGAACCAACTAGCACCCTGAAGCTGGTCGAATAAATCATCTATCCTCAGTAAGGGTAGCGGTTCTTCACTGTCAACTTGTTTAGTTCGCGGTAGTCAATGCACATCCTCATACTACCATCCTTGTTCTTTACAAATAGGAACGGAGCACCCCAAGGAGAGATACTCGGTCTAATGAACCCCTTATCAAGCAGCTCTCGCAACTGCTCCATCAGCTCTTTCATCTCGGTTGGAGCCAACCGATACGGTGCCTTGGCAACAGGTTGGGCACCCGGTATCAGATCAATCTAAAATTCAATGTCTGTGTCAGGTGGAACTCCTGATAAGTCTTCTGGGAACACGTCTGGAAAGTCACACACAACCGGTACATCGGCTAGTTGTGGTGTTGGTGTATCCACATCTTTTACATAGGCCAAGTAAGCACTACATCCACACCTCATACACTTTCCCGCCACCGCCATTGAGATCACCTTCGGGATTGTAGTAACCCGATCACCATAAACCATTACCGAACTTCCGTCAGGCGCTGTCAACCGAACCATCTTCTTGCGACACACAATGTTCGCCTCCAAGTCCGCCAACCAATCCATCCCAAGAACCAAATCGAAACCACCCAAGGTCATCACAAACGGTCTAACAGGAAACTTATGACCCTCAAGTTCCACATCACAATTCTCTATCGCCTCAGAAATCCTGGTAGACTTACCTATGGCAGTTTCTACATCAAAGGGCGCATCAACACGTCTACTACTAACAGGCAGCTTAGCACAGAAAACAGCAGAAACAAAACTCCTACTAGCACCCGAATCAAATAACACAGAAGCTAAAGTTTGGTTCACTAGAAACGTACCGGACACAATGTCAGGGTCCGTCCTAGCCTCCTCCTGTGTCATGGTGAATGCTCTGGCGCTCACCCTCGGCCCATCACTTCCCGTCTTCTTCACCCCTGAACCCTCAGTCCTCGACTTCTTACAATCTCTGTGCATATGACCAGTTTTCCCACAGTTAAAGCATTTGCCCGACATGCAATCCTTCACCATATGCCCTGTCTTCCCACACTTGAAGCACAAGTTTGACCCAAACCTACATTCCCCGCTGTGCTCCCTTCCACACTTGCCACACCTTTTCGACCCCGCACTTGATGTGACCACACGACGTTCATCCACCGTGCCTTTTCGTTACCCATCGGCGCATCACCCCGATCGAACCGTTTCCCGTTCCAGTTCGGATCACCACCACCCTTCCTACTCGCCTCAGTCACCACCACCTCCCGCTCATCATACAGCCTCCCTGCCAAATCAACTGCCGACCTAAACGTGCTTGGCGGGCGGCGATCATATGCCGGCGAACATCCACCGGTAAACCCTGAATATACCTCTTGATTTTCCGAGACAGAGGCGTCACCTTTGGTGGTATACTGCTGGTGTGTCATGGTTCCAGCCTCCAACTGCAGAAACTCCCTTTCCAACTTGTCCATTTCCCGATGAGGACAAAATTCCTCAATCACCAACCTTCTCAGCTCAGGCCATTTCATTTTCCCAATGGCCCCACTACCCTCAGCTTGGACAATGTTGTCCCACCAGCACAGAGTTGAATCCACAAAAGAGTGGGTAGCAAACTTCACCTTTTGGTCCTCTCGGCACTCGCTGATATCGAGAACAGCTTCCATTCCCTCACCCACCGGTGAGCGGCTGCAGCGGTGCTGTCCATCAAAAGTAGGGGGCTTGCATCTCATAAAAGCCCCATATTACATCCTCGTGCCGTCTTCGGCGCAGGCTCTTCTTCTTCCTCTTCATCATCAATAGAACCGTTTCCGGCTCTGGTTGTTCCCGTTCCCCAGAGGATCTGTTTCTTTTTTCTTTCCCCTTCTCGTACAGCCTTAATAACTTCAGTCACCACAGACGGTAAGATTGTCTGCATGACCTGATGGACTTCTTCTACAACTGCCTCCTTTACTGAGGCTCTCAGATTGGCGCTTTCGTCGCCACGCTCCGGATGGGGGGTCTCTGGTTCTTCATGAACCACCCTCTCAACTCTAGGTCTCCCTCTCTTAGGTCGCAGTTCAGCACCGTGACCTCCACCCCTAGAAGCTTTCGAAGATCTACCTCCGGCCATCACACGCACACTGAAAGATTCAAACACCAACACGGTCATTCAAGGAAACAACTCAGTTTATGTCAAGTATAGTAAGTCCCTAATTACAGTGGCCAGTTGTGATTAGCCACTTACTTTACTCTTCATACCCCAAGTATTACCTGTCCTGACTACATCAGTATTTAAATCTACATATAACACATAACATACCATGCGCACATAAAACCGGTTAACTTTACGAAAATACCTCATGGCACGCAGCTACTCAGGTTGGCATCCCATTCCCATTTCGTCCCATTCTCAGTCTAAGATTAGGTTTATTTTGAAAATTTACTGATTTCACTTAAACTTTGGCTGATAGAAACTTGTAAGGCCCCGTTCCCGGGACGCTTATAGTTGGTTATCATCGCAAATAAAACATATAATTACATTTGTGTTTCATAAATCGCAGCGGAAAACTAAAACAATCTTTCATTTCCATGTAAATGCTTTTGCAAATTAATACAACATTCATTACAAAATAGCTTTTTGCATTACAATGCAAAAACATTAATCAAAAGAATGCCATCCCCAAAAGAGCTGAGTAGTCGCCCGTGCCATCCTCAGCAAACATTACCTGCCAACTGGAAACACATCAAAGTCAGCGTTGCTGAGTGAGTTCTAGTTTTATAAATAAAACATACTTTACTTTCACATAAAACCGTTCGTTACTTTTACATGATCACACATCGTAGTACACATAGATAATATCATTATTATCTTCTTCATTCGTTCATTCGTTCTTTCATTACTTTACTTGCGCATCGGACATCATCCATACCAATACCATGTGCTACACCCCGATTAGTCGTAGCTACCGGGCCGAAGTCAACAAATGAACAGCTAAACGTATGCCACGGTACTAGGAGTAACCATCAGTCTTAGCTACTGGGCCGAAGTCAACAAATGAACAGCTAAACGTATGCCACAGTACTAGGGGTGAGCGGTAGAGGTTCTACATTCAGGGTCAATCACAAAGAAGGACCAGCTATCCGATGCGTGCAAAACGTTTCATTCGTTCATTAATACATGCATTCATTCATCAGGTTCCTCTTTCTTTATCTTTTACTTTACGTTACAAAATACTTCTTTCATTCATTAACATGACACATAAGGCCACAAGAAAGATAACATACATCACACTAAGGAACATTAACATGCATCACCATCACATCATACAAGGCAACATCATACATACATAACATACAACATTATCACCCTCATCATGCCCAACATGCTTTCTAAGACCTCGATCGTCATCTTAAAAACTCTTATGGGAACCGTTACATCAAAACTTACATCTGCACTTTCCCCCGAAAGTCAGAAGTCAATCTACACCTTCTTCGGGTTCAACAGCCCTATTCGGGCGTATGGACACCCTTCGGTCGCATGGCCTCCATGCGACTGAACATCATGCGATTGAACTAATACGGATGAACACTATGCGAATGAACATCAATCATGCATGGACAATGCGGATGAACACCTATGCGACTGGACCTTCAGTCGTGCGAATGGACCTTCAGTCGTGCGAATGGACCTTCAGTGTGCCAATGGACCTTCAGTCGCACCCTAATCGGCCGTATGGCCTCCATTCGGCCTCCGTCGGCCTCCATTCGGCCTCCAGTCGGTCGCCTAGCCCTAATGATGCAGAATGCAGTTCATCCCGACTGCAGCCAAGGGTTTTCGGCCTCCAACTCATCTAAACCCATTTTAAGCCTAAATCGACCATCCTAAACCTTAGGGATGCATACCATAACATTATTCAAGCACAACCAAGCAAGAAATCAAGCCCCAAAGGGTCCTACGCATACATACACACATAGATACGGGTCTTCACCCAAAAACACAAAAAGGGTTTTCAGATGTGTTCCAGCCCCAAAATCATTCAAAAACATGTAAAAGAGGGGTCCTAGAACTCACCTAAACGAGCACAACGACAAGAGCTTCGATTTGGCTTGCTTCACGACGATTTTGGCGACCCGAACCAACACTTTTTTTTCCTTTTTCTCTCTTCTCCTCTCTAGGAACCTGAAATGTGGGGTGTGTGGGGATAGTGGGCTGCCCTCTCCCTACTAATATCACCACATTTCCCAACTTTTCTTCGTTGGCGAGTTTGGTCCCTCGACTTTTGGACTTTATTTTCTTTTCTTTCTTCACCGGCTTCAAAATAATAAATATTCGGGTGTTACAGAAAGTGAATTCAAGGTAAGAATTCAAGGTTTTCATGTTTTTATGATGGGTTTTATCCCGGTTATATGCTTATGTGCTTATGTGTTTGTGTATGTGCTCGGGTGTCTGTGTTTGGTGGTGTTTTTAGGTGGTTGAACTCATTTGCAAGCGGGTTAAAAGGAAGATATACCCAAGTTGCACCAGGTGAGTTCTAGACCCCGGTTTCTACTTGCTTTCAACATATCTGGGGCTGTAAATGTATTAAAATGGTATTTTTACAAAGTTTAAGTATGTTACCCGTATGTATTATGCATGTTGAATGTTAATTCTTGAATGCTTATAGGTTATTCATGTTTAGAATAGCCAGATTAAGCTTAAAACAGATGAGTTTGAGGATTGGATTCAAAAACTACTAGAACATGATACAGAGAAGGTTCATACGCCTGAAAATGCCTTAGAAAGATTTAAGTGTAATCCATGCACCTGTACAGTAGCTCATGCGCCTAAAATTGCCTTAGAAATGTTTAAGTATAGTCCATGCGCCTGAACAGTGGCCCATGCGCCTAGAAATATTAGTCGGACGACTAAGTGTAGGGCCATGCGCCCCAATAGTACCCATCCGCCCAAGTGGCTCATGCGCCTAAGTGTCCATGCGTCCTAATAACCCATGTGTGTAAGTATCATGCTCCCAAATAGTGCCCATGTGCCTGAACAGTTCATGCACTTAAGTGTTAAAATACTTAAGTGTTGGCTGATGCACCTACATAGTACGAAACGCCCAAACAGGGCTCATGCACCCAAATAGTGCCCATGCGCCTAAGCACTTAGAAATTTTTACAGAAATTTTTTGGGAGTCTGTGCTTTTAGGGTTTTGACCAAGGTTGACTAGGGCTTATTAATGATGATGTTTCATGCATGGATATGATTGCTTATAATTGCCTTATGATGGTTCCTTGTTATTATTATTGCTAATATTATTATTACTTATAGAATGTGACTTTACGTGGTATGTTTATTATCATAACGTAAAGTATATCGTAATACTAACGAGCAAGAGCAATAAAGAACAGAGAGGAACATTAATAAAATGTTAACAAGTCTTGCAAGCTTACAGGAGGGACACGACCGTGTTGTCATTAGCTCAACTGTGCTGCGGTTAGTGTGACAACCCTAGATTAAGAAAATTATACAAGGACCATTCATATAATTTAAGCCACACCTAGGTTATTATATATATACTTTTGCATAAAATATGCATGCTTTCATTTTGTTTACATAAGTATATTATTCACTTGCATATATATACAAGTATACGTACGCATGGTCGCATGCATACCTTTTTACGTGTGCATGAACCATCTTTATTAAGAAACATATATACATGTATATTTTACTCATGCATATGTCATCTCTTGTTAAAATATATGTGTGTATTATGTGTTTATATGTATATACTATGCGATGCCGTATGCATGATTGCATGCATATATAATTTACGTGTGCATGTATTCATAAGCAACAAATCTTTGATATGGAAACATATATGATTAAGATACATCCATAAACAACATCAAAACACAACCCAACCAAACACCATAAGTACAAGTTAACACCAAGAAAACTAGACATCAAAACAAATCTAAACCAATCCTTACACCTAAACCTTGAACCAAAATACTATTTAAGATTAAGAACCGGTCCATTAACACTCTTAATACCGATTAAACAAACTAAATTATTAGATAATCTTGTAATGATGGTGTGATGACTCACACACCTCTCCATTTGCCACCTAGCTATCGGGACACCAAGACATTCACAAACCGCCACCTCCCAACTCTAATAAGCAAACTAAGCACTCCTAGTTACACCTAAGAAGTAGACCTCATGATGACAAGCTCAATATTAAAGGGCGGCCGAAGGAACCATGAAACCAAAACTCTCGGCCAATCTAACCCCAACCATATACCCATTCCTATCGATCACCTCTCACGCACACTGCTACCATCATCCTTACTCTCGGTCACCATCACCTCCCGAACACAACACCACCACCTTGATCTTTTACTCTTCCTCGGATCCCCTTTAAGGTACACACACCACCACCTCAACCGAAGTCCTCGGGTTTATCTTTGAAAAAACACCAACACGCAGACCATCACTATAGCTATCACCACCACCATCGTGTACTTAGTTCTGTAACAAGCATATCTCTCGGTTCATAAGCAAGTAACAACCAAAGGTAAGCTTGTATGTCAACATATATATATATGTATGACATATGTGTTTAACCAACACATATAATCAAAAGCATTATATGTGAACATATTACAAGGAATTTTTACATCATAAAGACATATAAAGTGTGGGAACAAACATTGTTCCAAATTTTTTAAAAAAGACATAATCTAGAAATAAGCAATAAATATAAATAAATTCTATAAAATTCTAATAAATTCACCAAATGATCCTTTTGGAGTACTAAGGTCCCTGGAATTATTTCAGAATTTATTTTTGTTATAATTGAATATGAATTTTTACATGTTCTGTCTAGTAGAAAAATCAGAATAAATACTTATATAGCATAATAAAATCTGAGAAAATCATGGATAAACTGATAAATCCAAAGCTACAGAATGTATAAATTTAATAATTTTTAGAGCTATATAGCTATTTTTGTGAAGAAATGAGATTATTGCAAAAATTACAGAAACTAATCTGTTATGTGTTAGACTTTGATAAATTTATAAGAAGTTCTAATTATTATGATAAATCTCTGTAAAATTTTGGGAATTTTTGGACTACGGAAACTATTTTTGGCAATTTATGATGACTTTATAACAATTATAGAAAATAATCTGTAAATATCTTGGAAATAAGAAATTAACGTGATATTCCAGATTAATAAACCTATTTGTTATAAAAATTTCAAATCTATTGAGGTACTGAAAATTTTGAAGAAAATAGTCAAGTTTTCTAAACTATAAAATTCTTTTGTTTATAGGTTATTACTTGGAGTAAAGGTGAGTTTCATGGCCCATTTTGTTTTTATCAAATTTTGGGGAAAAAGCATACTAATTTATGAATTGATGTATTATTACTGAAATTTATGTTACAACCATTAGTTCGGATGTGGAACCGTTAAGATAACATTGGTAGCGCTACTTAGGAGATATCTCCTGCATTAACAGAATGAGTGTTATAATGCTATGTTATCTAATTATGAGAATATGATATGACAGATATGAGTAATCTGATTACTATGTAAGGTTTGGTTGTATATATATAATACATCAATATTATCTGTTTAATAAACCTGTGAAGCTCACCAACTTTGTGTTGACTATTTTTGGTATGCTTTTTCAGGAATTCATCATGAATAACAACCTAACATTCTCCTTTGATGTTTTTAATGGCTGGGGTGAAGTTGTAGGAAAAGTTTGTGTGAACCTAACTGTGAACCTGTATGACTTCAGTGTGTCGGTGGATGCTCATTCCATCGTCTCTGAAGATGTAGTTGTTAAAACTTTATGATGTAATAGGATTATGTAATTTCAAATTTTGTCTATGATGATTTTATGTAATCCTAACTTAATATTATTTATGAAATATATATGTTTATGTGTTGTTTATTAATTAGTATCTGACAATGTGTTCTGAACAATCAAGTCACTCCCTAAGTATCTCACGCTTCCGCCGGGATGTGACAGGTGGTATCAGAGCCATTGGTTATAGAGAATTAGGTACCATAAAAATACCTAGACTATAACCATAAGCTCATATATGTATAATTATGTGTATATATATGATTTTGTGTATTATGATTCCATGTATATAAAGTATGTTTTATGCAGAAAACTTATAATATGTATAAAAATAGATAACTAACTATTGGGTTTGAATCATGAAAAGATTTGTGTTGCAGCCATGAGTACCAATAACAAATTTTGTGAGACTGACTTATCCGAATGCTCGGATTATAATAATCACGAAGGATTTACGCCTGAACTAAACCTCAGCAAATTTTAGAATCTTTTTCAACCAAAGGAGAAGATAATCCCGAACCTAAATTTTATGTCCGTCGTGCACCTGTAATGGTAGGAGGATATACCATTAAAACTCCAGGAAAGGGTACGACCCGGAAACAAATTTAAGACCAAGCAATACGAAGGCAAGGAGATACAAGAAACTAACTCCCTCGGAAACGAAGAAAGTAAAGCTAAGAGACAAAGGGTGGATGAAGATCAAAACACAGTCACTCAACCAACCCTTAAACAGCTCAAGAAAATTCAACAAGAAATCAGGAATATTCAGAAAGATGTTAAGGAATTGAAAGCACCTACAGGAAACATCTTCTCAAGAATATGGAAATGGGTGCAGGGAAATTAGAAGCTAACTTTTGATGTGAAATCTTTAAATAAGAACTTAAATGAAAAATATCTTTTATATTCAAAGCTATTACTTGTTTATGTGTTAAGTAGGATGTTGTTAATAATCTAAAAATTCTTCTTATTATTTACTATAATTAATTATAGAAAAGCATGCCGCCAAGA